>JACTOM010000082.1:1269663-1510979 GCA_015832385.1 Elymnias hypermnestra
TTAGCGGATGACGCAAGTATTACTTGATCATCAGCGTAGAGTAAACATTTGATGAGTAATTCATTCATTCTTAACCCATACATACTTTCTTTTAAATCTGTCAAACATTTATCCATGAATAGGTTGAACAGCCATGGTGACGCAACACATCCCTGTCGAACACCTCTTTCGACAGGAAACCACTCCGTGTACGCCCTGTTTATTCTGACACAAGCACTAGAACCCTCATAGAGAGACTTCAATGATTGGATCAGACAACCGCTCATTTCTCACCACTCGATCATAGGCCTTTTCTAAATCTATAAAGGCGCAATAAACTTTATATATATATATATATGATATTAAACCTTTTCAATTTCTTCTCTTAACTTCACACTGTAAAATATAAGTTAGCCTGTCGTTTCCACAGAATTCTCTGCATCGTGGAAACCACACCCTTCCAACAAATGCATCTATATATGTAACATAATATATATTTTAAATAACTCTGCATTTCAGAAAAAAAAAAACCAATTGTATTTAAAACTATATCAGATACGTATTATATTTCAATCGCCCATATAATAACTTGTTCGAAATCAATCGTAATAATTTTTCACCAAATTCATTCTGGTATTTTATTTTATTTAGTCATAAGTCGTAATTTGTTTGGAATATTTGACTTTTTATATCATTAAGATACCTGGGTTTAGTATACTCCTTTCCTGATCGATTTTCGATATTCGATTGTACAAGTTCTTGCAGTGCACAAATGCACTCTTTACTATTCCTTCACTTTTATAATAAGATGTGACGGCAATCTGACACGACCGGTGAGAGAACAGGCGCAGGACCGATGGCTTAGAGTGGTCTCCGAGGCACGGGGGTGGAGCACACCGGCTACATTCTAACTTCGGGGCAATACTAAGAACTTCTTCTAAAGTTCAATATCTTTGACTTCACCCAACCTGAGACTCGAATCCAGTACCTCATGTCTGTAGCCCAACAACAATGTAACCTCTAGACCAGCGGTCGGGGAACTGGAGTATATTATCCCAAATATATATATAAAAATGAAACTTTTATGTGTAAAAATTATATATTTTTAATTTGCCATTTTATAAACCAGCTTTTTTCTATTATAATTGTAATAATTTGTTACAGTACCCAAAAGTGTCAACCCTCAATTGTTACCCCAATGAATGCAGAAAGTAAATGATTATTTCTTGTTATTTTGTAATTCTTATGATATTTTTCTTGTATTATTAGACGAAAAATCTAGTTTAAAATTCATATATACTCGTACCCTCATAAAAAATATTATAGTTTTGGTGATATTATTATTATTACCGTTATGTATTACATTGATAAATTGAATAAACTATATTTAAATTAAATTTTTAGTTATTGTTTTCTTTTCTTTATCATGGGGGCTATAATATGAAAGATGCTAAAAAGATGCAATTTGGTTTTTCTTTTGCTCTTCGCCATGGGGTAATATCAAGTTACACAAAAATATTTGGGGTAATAATTTAAAGAGTTCCCCGACCGCTGCACTAAACCAGTTGGATATCATCGTGTTTATATACCACAAAATTAAATAATGAACGTCTAAATAAATATATATCAATGAAATGTAGATAGATAGAAGATACTTTGTTGTACACCATCAGCAAACAAAAGCAATGTACATGTGCTTAAATGTAATGTGGTAGGTGGTGTAGGCTAAATATAAATAAACATATTAAACTTCCTTATTTATAACATACATAGCATCACGCCTCATTCCCATAGGGGTAGGCAGAGACCACGTCCTTCCACTTGCCACGATCCTTGAATATCTCCTTCGCTTCTTTCATTCTCATTAAACCTTTCATACAAGTTCGTCGGTTTAGAGTACTCTTGACCTGGCCGTTACTTAAAATGTCCTGGATTTGATCCGGGAACGTTCGCCTTGGTCTTCCCCTTCCAACTTTCGCATTCACTCTTGACTCATAAATCCTTTTGGTCAGACCCCTTTCACTCATTCTCTCTACATGCCCAAACCATTTAAGCATACCTTTCTCAATTTTAGTCACAACGTCTTCTTTTATACCACAACGTTCTCTTATCACACTATTTCTCACTTTGTCACTCAGTTTTAATCCACTCATGCTTCTCAACGCTCTCATCTCTACCGCATTTATTTTACTTTTGTGATTCTTCTGCCATTATATATAAGACCATACATATCTATATATACATAAACACGTACACAGATACGTACATAACATTTATGTAACCATTATTTCCCCTTTTGCAGGTATGCGAGGTTTACAAACTACACAGAGAAACATTCCACTTGACCGTGGATTATATTGACCGATATTTGACTAACACAGACGACATTCAGAAAGGCAGATTGCAGTTAATTGGTAAGCAGTAAATTGATTTTATTACTTTAATTTGGAGTCTCAAAAAACAACTTGACTAATATATAATTCAGTATATATTATGCCAAGTATCTTCATTAAATAAGTAATAGTTAAAAAAACACGCTTTTTATAGTAAACCGAAATGAAAACTAAAAAAATAACTTTTGATAATAAGTTATAAACAGAATCATTGAATTCAGAGTGAAAAGCGTGGGTTGCTTGACATATTAAAGGTTACAATCATTCTATTGGCAACTGTCTATGAAAGGAGAGTTATGGGAATGTTGTGAAATGCACCCCACGCTTTTCACTCTGAATTTAACGATTCTGTTTATAACTTATTAATAAAAATTATTTTCTAGTTTTTAGTTCGGTTTAGTATTTTTCCACACATCTAAAGACTTAAACCACCTTCAAAAAGACTCTTTCGATAAAGTCTACCGGCTATCCGAGACGGCAGATCGCCAACTAGCTCTGTCCCTTTCACTCTCTCTATCAAAAGAATATGTTAATCCTGGTGGCCCTAACAAGGATAATGGGGAGTTTTTAACGAATTATAGCATTGACCTTAGCACTTAATAAACAAATAACGAACGTTCCTGGATCAAATCCAGGACATTTTAATTAAGGGCCAAGTCAAGAGTACTCTAAACCGACGAACTTGTATGAAAGGTTTAATGAGAATGAAAGAAGCGAAGGAGATATGCAAGGATCGTGGCAAGTGGACGGATGTTGTCTCTGCCTCTCCCTATGGAAATGAGGCACAATAACCTATCCTATAGTCACAGTAAAATCAAAATAGATATTGTTTTGGTGAGAAATAATGTTACGTTGCCCACGAGTCAGTTAGTATAGTCGTGTTTAACCTCTCGTTACAGAACTTTATATGCTTTATTGGTCCAGTAATAAGTAGGTACATACTTATCACTGCTTTTTTTTGTCGCTGGGAAATGCATTTACGCACCCCAACTGTGGAGGCGGGAGTGTGGGATTTCGCGAGGGGAAAGAACTCGCAATACCCACAACCTAGCGGGACCGTCGTTAACCATGAGTAGGAAGCCGGTTGCAACCGGCTCACAGATATTCTACAGGGGGAGGAGGTGTATGTACTTCCACCTTCTGTTTCCTATTCAACTTTGTCAGGGCCGAAGTGTCTCAGCGGCATTCACCCACTCCCTTTGCCGTTCCTTAAGCGAGATGACAGCTTCGCAAAAGGAGGCAACCGCTCTCCAGACCTGCTCACTGATGGATATTGCACCTATAATACTAGCCAGTGAGAGGTCTGTGCCGATCAGCGACGTCATGACTCGTTGGGAACCCCAGGCGACACATTCTTCCACCGTGTGGTGGGCTGTGTCTAAAGAGGTTCCACACTCATAACAGCTGGCCGACGGCTCACAGCCAACAGTTTGAAACAGGTATTTGCCGAAGCAACCGTGACTGGTAAGCACCTGTACCAACCTGTAGGAGAGCGATCCGTGTTCTCTGCCCAGTCGCTTGTCCAGATGAGGGCGGATCGCCCCTACTATGGCCACACACGCCACTGGGGATCCGAGATCCTCCTTCCATCTTCGAGTCATAGAGACAAAGCCTTCTGTTAGCTAAAACCCTGACCCTCCTTACTTCGTCGGCGTTTGGTGGTTCCCCTCTGGTTCTCGCGGCTACATTACACTGGTAAGCAGCCTTGAGAACTTCCGCCCTAAGCTCCCATGGGGGGTCATCTGCCAGGAGTGTTGCAGTCGTCCATGACACTGTACGGTACCCCCGTATAGCTCTCATCTCTATTACCCTCTGGAATAGTTGTCACTGCTACAAGGTTCGAGTCCCGAGTCGGTTTTCCAATTCAGAATTAACATTGATGGGATTGATTTAAATTTGAAACTGGTATTTGTTATCGAATTGAAAAATAAAATTGAATTAACTTGTAGTAACAAATACTTTATATATGTTGTAAAATTCTCAGATTATTACATTCTTGGAAATATAGCTTTATATATATATATATATATATATATATATATATATATCTATCTACTAATATAATAATACGATGGATGTGGTTGTTTGTAGGTAATCATAATACTGTGCAATGCTAATATAACAAAACAGAAGTAAGTTGTTACAGTGAGGTTTTGTGAGATTAATAATAATAATAATAATAATAATAATTCATTTAATTTAAGTAACTATGACTCATATTGTTAGTAACATTAACTTATTTCTATGTTAGTTCCTTAAACCTATAATACACGACACACGTTAGTAACCATTACTTATTATCTACGTTAGTAACATAAATTAGAATTAAATTAAATTACGAGAATCACTGTTATGCCATCCCATTAGAAACGACACAACAGTGATTCACATAAGTGCAGTCTGATCTGCTGCCAATTAATTTTAGGATGCTGTTGTTGCTGCTCCGCAGCCTACGTACCAGGGATCCACATCTTTTTCGCATTGTTGCATAGAAGCAATCAACCCGTGCTTCTGCGAACATCCCTGATGCGCTACAATAGCGAGGCAGCCCCAACATCACCCTAAACGCGTTATTGTACTGGACACGGAGAGCATTGTACGTTTTCTGTGTATATTTGCTCCACAGGCTACATGTGTAAAAGATCGTGCAATAAGCCTTAAACAAGGTTATCTTTACCATGTTAGAGCATCGAGAAAACCTTCGAGCAAGCATGTTGGCTCTCACTGACAATGCTCTCCGTTCCCGTTCAATATCCGTGTCGTCTTTGAGGTCGGGAGTTAACATGTGTCCCAAATATTTAAATTGGTATACTCTTTTTAAGGTTGTCCCATTCAGCAAAATAGGTGGAACATTCCTTGGTAGTTTTCTTTCGGCCTCAAAAACCATCACTTCGCTTTTCTTGCAGTTATAACATAACCCATGCCTTTCCACGTAAGCCTCACATATGGCCAAGAGTTTTCGCAGGCCACAAGGTGATGCACTCAGCAGCACCATGTCATCGGCGTAGCTTATGTTGTTCAGACAAATCCCGTCTATGTAACAGCCGATTCTGGCACTGCTGAGCTCATCTAGCAACTCATTAACATATAAGTTAAAAAGCGTTGGAGAACTTAGCCCCCCCTGCCTCACACCGCATTCCAACCCATATGGACGTGATAACGTTCCAGCCCATCTCACTTGATTGACCTGGTTTCCGTACCAAAACTTAAGGATATTGGTGAGTTCTGGTGGTGTATTAACATTTTCTAACTTTCCCCACAAGATGTCATACGAAACCAGGTCAAATGCCCTTGATAGATCTAGAAAGCAGGCGTACACTGGAGTCTTAAGGTTACGTTATACTAAGATTAGTTTTTAAGAGGTTAAAAAACTTTTTATTTAACATTAAACAACAATAACTGTCTTACGAAGAGTTTAACGTGTCTGAACCTGTTAAGATATATATTGCTATCGAATTGTAGAGTGAAGTAGGAGTAATTGATAGAATACGTTACAAAAAGGCTTGAATTGAAGTTAATCGTTAAATAGAACCAATTGTATTCATAATGTAAAAGTATATTTCGCATTAGCATGAATGTGGATGGAATATAAAAAAATCATTATCTTAAGTTTCTTTCTTGTCCTTTTTTGTTGTCTGACGCAGTAGTGCGTCATCATAATTCGTACCCAATCTTACCGAATAAAACGCCGACTCGAGGAATCAATATTACATTACCTAAAACAAAATTTTTTGCTAGAAGACAAATACGAAAGATAGATAGAAGAAAAAGTCCAATATACTGACAATGAAGAAATATGATGTGAAAAAATGTTTACTAAAACTATTATCTAAACTTAATTACGGCGAGACAGAAAAACTTTTACAGACGAATATGTGATACTATTTACAAAGAGTATTTTTTGTTTTGTTCGGACTGTGTTTAGCTGTTAGCCCTACTGGCTTTTACAGCGTAACTGGAAGGAGGACTGGCTCTTATGGAGGCCGCCACATTTCGAGTGCGAGCCCTGAAAAGGGCTCGCTCTCCGGGGAAACGCCGCTCCAAGGGCGTCTCCTGCGAGACCGAGCCTCGGCTTGGAGCGACGTTATCGCTGAAACATCACCTGAAAAGGAAGAATCAGAAGCGCCCCCGGGAACGTGGGTGAAGTCCACGTCCGGTTGAGTCGCTGTGTATCGTTTGTATAAGTGTTTGTCCCTACCTGGTATGGTAGATTGTCAATTGTTATCGTGTCGTCGGGGTCGTTAAGGACATAATAACAAAGAGTAGTGTCCACGAGAAAGCATCGCGTCCATAAACTCAAATCGAAACATACAAATACACACACATTCATAGAAACAGACACACCCCCACACAAAAAAAAATACAAGGATAAGACCTCATCTGAGTGCCCTTCTTGTCCCGGAGTCAACGAAGATGCTGAATTTATGTGTCCTCGCTTTAACGCAACATGGGAAACTACCCTAAAGCGAAGAAGCAGGCCGGAATCTCTAATAAAAGATATGACGGCATCGAAAGAGGCCTGGGAGGCAACAAACTTATTCGCGACGGAAGTCCTCCAGGAACTACGCCGCATAGAAAGGACTAAAGACTTGACTAATATCTCGTGAAGAAGCATCAGCGCTAGACCCTCTCCCTGCGAAGTAATACTTAGCGGTCGTACCACAGGGAAAAGAGAGGCAGAAGACAGAGGATGAGGTTTTTTAGTCGGTAGTGGCATCCCGAGTCCGACTTACCAGGGTAGTACAGCTAGCCCTGAATCCGTAAAAGTATTTTTCCGAAACCTCTGAGAAAAAGAAAACCCCCCACACAATCACACGCAAACTTATACGTCATGCATGCATACCTTTACTTTTTCTTTTTTTTTATATTTGTATAAAACCTAAAATTGAAATTTTATTTTTGAGTAAGTTTCGTTTATTATATACCACGTTATATATTGTTTCGGTAGGCACTGCCACCTAAAATACGGGTTTTCCTAGTTTAGGGGCCAGGATGTCACAGAAAAAAATGTATTAATTGTACCTAATAAATAAATATTTCATTTCCTTTTGTTGGAGGCTTTATAATGATGCTCATCTCCGAAACTTACGGCGATGTTGACTGAAATTTAACTAGGAAATTCCTGACATAAGATATAATATACGGTCATTTTATTTAACTTTACTTTTAACCAGTGCAGGCACCTTTGGGTTTCCTTATATAAAGATGAAATTTACGTGCTTGATTGTGCTTTTCGGTGGTAGGAAAACAACAGGAGCAGCGTGGTTGGTCTGTGCTCTAAAACCCTCTCTCCTATGAATGCCTGTGCCCAGCAGAGGGACGTTTATAGGCTGCTACTTACTATACCCTACTTGTTCCCAGGTATCACCTGTTTATTCATTGCCGCAAAAGTGGAAGAGGTTTATCCGCCGAAGATAACCGAATTCGCTTACGTGACTGACGGCGCTTGTACCACTGATGAAATCCTATTAGAGGAACTGCTCATATTGAAGATATTATCATGGAGCATAACCCCTATAACAATCAACAGCTGGTTGAATATATACATGCAACTTGCTAGCGAAGGTCGCAGTGCTAAGAGGAGGCTTTTGGGGGAGAGTGATGTTGGGGCGAACGCTCTTCGAGGGTATACCTTCGTGTTTCCTCAATATTCGTCGATGGAGTTCGTGGTTTGCGGGCAGTTGGTGGATTTGGCTGTTTTACATGTGGATGTGAACAAGTTTCCATACAGTGCGGTTGCTGCTGCTGCTATGGCTCACGCTTTCAGCAAGGAGCTGGCTTTGAGGGTGTCGGGTAAGGCATTTTTACTAGATTAAATTATCACTTAATAAGAAATACCAATATTCATTTGGCGGCGTAAAAATCAATTTCATTAATTAGCGATTAAATATGTCAAAATATTCGTGAATTTGTTTTGCTGCGTCAACAAATTTTGTAAATAATTACAACTTTTTTACATAATTATTCTTACGGTGCATTAGAACGTATCTTCTTTAATTTACTTAACTATATATATGTAAAGCATTGGGTTCCCCGCCGACATCGTCATTAATGGCATCCATAATTTTTATACTGTGGGCGTTCGTGGGTAATGTTGGTGCAATCAAACATTTTATTAATTAATTCTGATTATAATGTTCAATTATTTAATGTTCCCGATATTCATTTATGTCCGTGGGTTCTTCACCAGCTTATTGCTGGTGGTTACGGACCTCGAGGCTAGCCTCATTACCCGGGCCGTTACTCTCGCGTGCTTTTCTAGCACGCGGCTGAATTTCAGCCAATCGAGGCTGGGGCGCGCCCACGTAGTGGGCGCGGCCTGTGGTTTCTTCTAGGATCTTGGTGATTAGTGGTATCTTCCGGTGATTAGTGGTATCATTCATTTACACAAACTCGTTAACAATAGTACCTAGGAACGCGACAGTTTCATCCGTCAAACGCTCTGGCGGACTATCACTCGGGAACTAGTCCACTGTTGGCTCACGACGTATGACTCTGTCCCACGCCATAGACAGATGGCGCCAGCGTTCCACAGACTACTGAACTCTCACAGACCACTGCACTCCGACATATATTATATTAAGTTTCACAGATTTATTGTGTTTTTGATTGTATATCTAAACTTATTTTTAGACAATAATATAATTTGTGTTTGAAATTCGTGATAAATAAATGAGTAAACAACTTGTTGCTTAGTTAGTGGTAGAAACATGCGAGCTAATGATTCTATATCTCTCTTTATTTCATATAATTGTAAAGTTTATTTTTTACATTTTTATCGATCCCACTCTGATGAAAACTTGGATACGCACCACGGGACGAAAGTATGCCCCCCCCCCCCCCCCCCCCCCCCCCCCCCCCCCCCCCCCCCCCCCCCCCCCCCCCCCCCCCCCCCCCCCNTCACTCGAGCTGAATACTATTTTAAATGTTGTGGTCCACTTTAATTGTAAATATGATGTCTAATGTACCACTAATGATGATATTAGAGGACTTAAAAACTAAGGGATACAAGGATTCTAACCTAAACCTACCAGAAACAGTCGCTTATCTTTTATTTTTTATCATCGTTATTACAATTAGAATAGGCGAGTTCCTGAAGTCGATTTCCCGGTAGAGCAAATTTAGGAAAATGCATTGTTAAATTTTTTGATTTCGCCGATGGTAGTTACGTAACTGTATGTAAGGAAGTTAATTAAAAAATTGTTTTTACGCTACAATCTACGCTCATCATGGTTACAGTTGAGCTCTACCAATTTTGATTAATATTTTTGTTAGGCTACAGCTGGGAGATATTGCGGCCGTGTCACACGTGGCTCGCTCCTTTCGTGAGTGCTGTACGCGAAGGGGGTAGCACGTGTGCGGTACGTGCTGGAGATGGCGAGCACCTGCAGCGCAGCGCCGGTCTGCGCCTGCAGTGCCCCGACCTCAACCTGGACGAGAGCCACCGCATCCAGCACCACAACGTCTCGCTAGACATGTTCGTGAGTACCAACTCCAAAACCTCTAGCATTTTACAATACCAACCAAGCATACGCGTCAACTGCCTCATTGGTCTAGTTAGCATGTTCGACTACAGACATGAGGTCCTGGGTTCGTGTCCCGGGATGGGCCAATTCTAAAACCAATATTGAATTTTCTATTAAGATTTTCTCAATATTTGCCCGAAGTTGGAAAGTTGGCTGTGCGTTCCACCCCCGTGCCTCGGAGAGCACGTTAAGCCGTCGGTCCTGCGCCTGATCTCTGTCCGCTCGTAACGGATTCCCGTCACATCGGACTATCAGAGTGAAGGAATAGAGAGTGCACTTGTGTACTGTGCCTGCCAATCCGCAGCGGAGCTGCTATGCTCTAAAAAAACCCCTCTCATGCGAGTGAGGAGGCATGTGCCCAGCAGTGGGACGTTAATGGGCTGCTACTTACCTTACACGCGTTAAACTACGCACCAATATCGTAAACCAACATTGACTTCCGCTCTACATGTTCATCATCAGCTCATTCTCTATCGTGGAAACGTACACACACACACACACATGTACACTTTACTTTAAGTTGTTTGTTTTAATAGTTTTCCTTTTAAAATATAGAAGGATTGTGTTCATAGGAGCATTTTATTTTGAAATCCTAGTTATGAAAGAGCGAGACCTCTTGACACAGGTCCTATCGTGCTTAAGGGGTCTTAACACTGTCCATGTATATAATTTATGTAATGAAATAATTTTTGTTTTTTTTTAATGTTCGTGAGTATCAAACGACACCACATTCATTGCAAATACAGCCTTTTATAATACAAACGAAGCACACGCGTCAAACTAAGCACCAATATCGTTAACCACCATTGACTCGCTCTACATGTTCGTGAGCAACATTCATTGCAAATATCACGTTTTTAAAATACAAAACACTGATACTACCATTTCAAACACACAAATAAAACTCAAACGTCTAACTTTTCTCAAATATCATGAACAATCATAAACTCTCACTAGACACGTTCGTGAGTAAAAAACGACACCAAATTCCATTACTAATATCACTTTTTCCAATACAAATCCACAAAAGTGAATATTTAAACACAAAAAAATTGTCGGTATAGTCTGATATACAGACGATAATTTTACGCGATACCGTCATAAGAAAACGTTCATTAAAAGTTGTTGTTGTGATAAAGAATGGAATTAGACCAATTGCGCCTCTATCGCTTATTCCGCGCTCTCGTTGAGATGTTAACACGTCAAAACAAAAACTGAAACTTCCAACTTCGCTCCAATGTTATTGTTATCCACCATAATTATAACCTAACCTAACCTAACACTCTGAAACTCGACTATTTAACTCGAGGAAAATAAAACGTTTGAATTTGAAATAAAGTCACCATTACGTCATGTTTACGTAAAATTTACGTCGTAACGTCATTGAGTTTTTGTGGATCAAGTAGGGTACTCTTAAAATGTCCAAATTTGATTAAATAGTTATAAAAAATAAACAATAATCCTTATTTGTTGACAGGATCAAGTATACCAGCAGCTCCTCGAACAGACGTCACAAGACCCTACCACGTCAGAAGAAACAGAGCACATATACCCACCGACACCACCACAATCCGACCAGAAGAGTCCATCCGCACCCACCACAACCCCTTCCACGAGGCATATATCTCCACCACCTGAACTCGAGTGAACATTATAGTTTAGTGTTTAGTGAAATTAAAATACACTCTAGACAGTGGTATTGTACAGTGATATGTTAGAATTTAAATGGACTTTTTATCTGTAAAAAAGAAGAAAATAAGTGACATGAAACTGTGATGAGCAATTATGTAGCTCAAGTACTGAGAGATCTTGTATCACACAGCCTATGTAAGTGTGATACAAGATCCCATCAAGAGTGATAGTGAAACTTCTATGAAGCATGATAGTGAAACTTCTTTGAAGAATGATCAAGCTCCTATGAAGAAAGATAATTAGGCTTCATTGAAGTGACATTAAAACTTCCATGAAGAATTATAATTATGCTCACTTTAAAAGTGATGATGGAGCTCCTACACAGTATAGTGCAGTGCCTGAGAAGTATGATAAGAGCACTTCATAAGAGCTTCACAGCTCTTATGAAGTGTCATAGTGAAGCTCCTTTTAAGAGTGATAAATACATTAACTTTCTTATGGGGAATAACATTGAAGCTCACATGAAAGTGGTCTCAAAGCTTACTTGAAGAAATATAGTGAAAGTTGCTTATAGAGTGATAATGAAACCCACAAGAAGAGTGAAAATGAAGAGCTATTGTATGAAGTACTAATGAGTAAAACTGTAAATTCAAAAATATTTTAATGTTCACTTGTTGATCATTAACACTAGTGACCGTTAAACTTGATGAGTGATGTACAGATTATCTGATATGTTACCATGGAACACTGATGAGTGAACATGAAGCTAATATATTTAGCCTTTTCTCTGTGAATGTACATATTAGTATAAGTGAATATAACCTTATATTCATGCCTTGATATTTATGCAACTAGCAAAATACTTGTATATTGGCAAACAAATTGACAAGTTAAGTTTAACTGAATTTTTAATTTGACTGATTGTAGTCTTGTAACAATTTAACATTTCATGTTAAATTTAACTGATGTTTTTTAGGTGTTCTACAATTTATATATGTTAATTGATTTGTATTTGGAGCTTACCAATGTGTTTTGTATCAGCTTGGTGAGTTTCAACTCAACATTATTTCTTAGCAAGTAGCCTTTTAGAGAGATTGCTAAGAACTCCTTTTACAGTTCAGTATGACATTTAAGTAATTTGTATAAATATACATATACTTTACTATAAATTTGAACAATCCAATTGGTGCGTGTACTCTCTTTATGAAAAGAGGCCTTGGTTTCGATTCCCAATTTAAAAAATTATAGGTAAATTGCATTTTGTCACGTTAAAATCTTAAACGAGACTTTATGATTACTTACCATTAGGTGAGATCATAGTCATGTTTACAAAAAATTAAGTGGTATTACCCAACTACGGTTCAAAGACGTGGTCGCTGACTATGGGCCTCATGCGGAAGCTCAGAGTCACTCAGCGTGCGATGGTGAGGGCTATGCTCGGAGTTTCTCTACGTGATCGAATCAGAAATGAAGAGATCCGTAGTAGAACCAGAGTCACCGACATAGTCCTGCGAATCGCGAACCTGAAGTGGCAATGGGCGGGGCACATAGTCCGAAGGACCGATGGACGTTGGGGGCCAAAGGTGCTGGAGTGGCGACCCCGCACCGGACGGCGCAGTGTAGGGAGACCCCCCACAAGGTGGACCGACGACATAAAGAGGGTCGCCGGTAGCCGCTGGAGCCAGGCGGCGCAAGATCGGGCCTTGTGGACGTCATTACGTGAGACCTATGTCCAGCAGTAGACGTCCATCGGTTGAAGCGACGACGACGATTACCCAACTTTAGTCAGTTAGAGCAATACAATGTCATCAACAGTATATTACTATATTTCTTTGAGGGATCCGAAAGGTAAGTTAAAAATGTTGGCCAATTTAAACGACAACACAACAGTTCTAGCTGTGACACGATTCACTTAGGATTTACACACTAATTTAAATATAAAAATTCTTTATTTGTTTGACAATAATCGAATATCTCAGTGTACAAAAGAAGCACATACAATGCAATTATAAAAAGTGATGTCTCTGCAGTTAGTTCGCGTTAGGAATGCAGTGAGTCATCATTGTGCCCCGGGCTAGCCCCGCCCCTTAACCAACCAAAGTGACCAGTTGATGATCATTAATTGGTCACTGTCAACTTGATCTTGTAATTTGAAAAGATTTGATTGGTTAGATGCCGGGGCTAGGCCGACGCACAATGATGACTCACCGCATTCTTAACGCGAGCGAACTGTATTATATTAGCCTTCTCCATTATGTTGTAACTTCTGGGAAAAAATGTTTTTCATCGTCTGTGTTATTTATCGCCATAGCGCGATACATTTCCTTAATTAAATTGAGGTTTTACAATCAAAGAGCAGTTTATCTTCCGATTTCATATCGACTTTAGCTCTCGAGAAAATGGCATCTTCAAATTCTTTTTATGTCAATATAATTTTATCAGTTAGCATATGTTATACTCGATATGTGAATAAAAATCAATGTAATAATAGGTTTATTGTCTAAAGCAGAGATCGGCAATCAACGGCTCGTAACGCGCATGTAACAGCTATTCATATGAGAGTAACGACAAATATGGTTAAAAATGCAAAAAAAAGTATGAAATGTCCCCCACCAATATCTTCACAACATTTGCATTACAAATCAATATCCTTATACTAATTGTAGTCCACTCCAATATTCTCGTAACATTTGTACTCCGCACTAATATCCTCATAACATTTGTAGTCCACACCAATATCTTCGCAACATTCTTAGTCCGCTCCAATATCCTCATAACATTTGCTGTCCGCACTAACATACATGCTCATAACATTAGTGGCCCGCATATAACATTTGTAGTTCTTACCAATATCTTCGTAACATTCTAAGTCCGATCCAATATTTTTTTTTTATATTACTGACCGATTAGCGCTTGACTGTGATCTCACCTGATGGTAAGTGATGATACAGTCTAAGATGGAAGCGCGTTAATCTGGTAAGAGGCGATATACCCCTTACGGTTTCTACACAGCATCGTACCGGAACACAAATCTCTTTGTTTGGCGGTACGTTTTTGCTGGTAGGGTGGTAACTAGCCACAGCCGAAGCCTCCCACCAGTCCAGACTCAGACAAATTAGAAAATACAATTCGTCCTACCGAGGATCGAACCCGGGATCTCCGCTAGCAAAGCTAATACTCGCACCACTGCGATGATGTATTATCTAAATTTACTGTACTTTAAAAGATTCACTATTTGTCGTTTTAAAATTATATATGATACAATTGATGAAGCATGTGATTCCTACCTCAGTAATAAAAAATTACAACATTTGTTCGTACACGCGTTAGAAGTTATACTTCTTTGGCGTAACAAGAAAAAATCTTTCCAAACGATATGCATAAACTTTTAAATTATCAGTCATCATTGCATAAAAAAATGCAAATAATACATAAGCAACAATTAGTATCTTCGAAATTTTAACCATAAACCCACGCCATAGTTTTTGTCTTTCGTCAAATCAAATAAATCCATCATTCGTTCAATCAATGCAAGGCAAAGGCCATAAATTCAAAAATAATAAACGTAAAATCATTTTCATTGGATATATATATATTGCATCACGCCTCATTCCCATAGGGGTAGGCAGAGACAATGTCCTTCCATTTGCCACGATCCTTGCATATCTCCTTCGCTCCTTTCATTCCCATTAAACCTTTCATACAAGTTCCTCGGTTTAGAGTACTCTTGACCTGGCCTATTTAAAATGTCCTGGATTTGGTCCAATCACGCTCGCCTTGGTCTTCCCCTTCCAACTTTCGCATTCACTCTTGACTCATAAATCCTTTTTGTCAGTCTCCATTCATTCATTCTCTCTACATGCCCAAACCATTTATAATATCATATATAATACCACAACGTTCTCCTATTGGATATAAATAGTTTATAATCTATTTTCTAAAGTTGAGACTGAAAGTTACAATTTTTATAAGAAAATCATGTTGATATATTTAATGTCACAATATATCTAACGAGTAATATGATAAAATAATTAAGGTATTTTATAAATATAAAATATTAAAAAAAAAAAAAAAATGTTGACTATAGCTAACTTCAGGGTGTCGGTTGTGTCGGTAAAAATTTACTCTCATCATTTTTCCCTAACCCGCCAAAAGAAGTATAGCTTCAAAATTCCAATACCCGTTATATATAAATTGTTAATCGATTTCTACGTAAGCCGAAGTCGTGAATTGAAATTATTGTATGACCAATATGACTTAAGGTTTAACATTGATTTAGGGTTGTCCCAAAATTCTACATGTCGTCATCATCTTCTTAACTGATGCACGTCCACAGTTAAGAATAGATTTCTCATAATAATTTCTTAGTACACCTTACCCCGTCTATTGTCACTTATTTCTTTAGCAATTTAGCATGCTAATTCCTTCATTCTCGTAGATCCTTGACCATTATTTGATTATAGGAAAATTTCGAGCCCAAGTCTTTCCATTATCTGCTTAACAATAATGATATCATATATAAAACATACCTAAATTTACAAAAACCAGTAATAAAATATATCTGAATAAATAAATACACACGATGACATTGACCGAGAATTTTATTATAACAAGACAAAAATTATAAGACTTTTATCCATTGTTAGCCAATGAAAGCCTTCTGTCATATAATAATAATAATAATGAAAAAATTATTGCTTTTTGTGGTCCAAAGACATCGTTTCTTAATCAACATGTTAGTTGGCATGTACGAGTATGTGACCAAATGCTAGAAAGCTAAAACTTAGTAATTTGCATATTCAAAAATAATAACTTTTGTCTATAGATTAGAGTTATTATTCTTGGACACTATATTACCTTAGAGATTCTTTAAAATCAATATACGAAATCCAAAATATCTATATTCAAGTAGGCATATTACAGCACTTTTGAATCGTCATTTTTTTCCACACTCTGATTCTAATATACGTCTGATGATGGTACTCAAGAACGGCTTAAAATCTAAAGTTACGAGGGTTCCTACGTGCCCTGATCCGAACCCACAACAAACTCAGTCGGGTATTTATTTTTTGTTACCATCATCATTACAATATCATATTAGTTAACTATATTTAATTTAAATTAGAGCAATTCGTTCACTCCCAGGCGTTTCTATCGTCTAAGTAGTCTTGTAACTTATAATACGATTTTTCTATCAACTTTCTTTTAACAAACATTTTGAATTTATTAATTGACATTATGCAGGTACTACTCTTTTATCCTTTCTAACTTTGATCTATATACAAGCTGCTATAGCGTAGAGTGCTTCTGCAGACAACTCACGATTGACAAAATATTTTTTGTATACAGTAAAGAAAATTTCACCTAATTTCTTATAAATTTTATTTGTCATATACTGTAAATATACACAGAAAGAAACAGGACATCTATCACTATACATCTCATATCACTTCTAGATTTTCTGAAACTGAAAAAAAAGGGGATATATATAAATATAGTCATATACCTCTATTTTATGAAGTGAATCTTCTTTAGGCACATGAGGGTAAAATTCACGGTTGAAACGCGCGATTAGCGTCACGAAGATGTGCAACGCTTTTTATGCTAATTCCTTTGAAAGTTACGTAGTTTTATTATTTACAAATAACATGTGGCATTTATATTTACAATTTGTCATTTGAGATTTCAATAAATTATTTGTATTAATTTTCCACACTAATATTTAAATGACAAATTCCTAATATGTCTTATTTTTTCCCTCAATCAAAGTCTCGGAAATCTAAAATTTTACATTTGTAAAGACTTAAAAATTTGTTTGCCAAAGAAGTTTCGCTTCTGACATGTGTACTTTGTACGCACGCACTTTTAATTAATTCCTTATTCAGATATCGACTCTAATTTTCCAAAAATACAAATTATATTTAATACAAATTATATTAAATAATTATAAAAGACCGTTGACAAGACAACTTAATGTAAACACCCATCCCATCTGAGAGAATTGGAGAACACCATACTCCCAGATGGTCTTTAGAATTCCTCTTAAATGACCTTCAAAAGTCACCAAAATATCATATAGAAATTTCACTATATTTGTGTACAAAAAATAAGAGATATACACATATAGGGACAATATTAGATTAAGAAAATTAATATATGTATATACTTGCAGTTGTATAAGGCCTATCGTATTACAAACTTTTTTTTATATGAAATAAATGGAATATTAATCATTTTCAATCACTATATTATTTTGTATTGATAAAAATAAATATCCTACGTAAATATATCTAAGTATAATTCAAGCCATTCTTTGCATGTAGTACAATAATCAATGAAATGGATTTTTTTTACGCTTAAGTAGGATCTTTATTGTAGTATTCTAGAAAAAAATGTTTTTCTACGGTTAGGCTAAAAAGCTGCACTTAAATAGTTTATTGTAAATGTATATAAATAAATAAATTATAATTTATTATTTAAAATGATTCAGATAACTTATGTTAAGAGACTGACCGAGAATTTTGGTTCTCGTTGAATTATGATTTCCTATAAAATTTCAGCCAAAGACAAATTGGATAAAAAATCTCACATCAGTTCATAGTGACTTCGACCTCTTGCAGAGTGTTACAGGAATAAACAATTATACAACTCCTAATTATATGAAAGTAGCAAAATAATTGAATATTGACATAAACTTTGTGCTACGTTTGCTTTGTGAATGCTCCCTAGCCTCCCACTTCACAACACTCAATATTTTTTAGCTTTTTTTTATATAGCTGGAAAATATTTCACTACACGATTGCTTTCATTTTAAATTGTTGACATATGGTAAAAATTGTATTTCTGTTTATGAATTTAGAAATTTAATACAACTTGATGTAAATATTATTTTATCACAAAGCCCTATACTTTGGGACTTTAATAATATCATAAGAACTCTGACATGCAAATGAAAATTGCTTATTCTACCGACTGCGCCACATTACCTATGTTTTGAGACTTTATTTAATAGTATAAGCGCTCTGACATACGAATCCCAAGTATATAAATTCATTCTGCGCCATATTTACAGCATTTAATGACGAATAGTAAAAGCTATATATGTTTCCTTTTTCAGTATGTTGTCGTTCGATTGATTTGACCAAAATGATTTAATGTTACTTATAAGTCTGTACGTACTTCACACTATAATTTATTGTTATCATATTAATAAAAAAATGCGTATAAAAATGGGCAAAGACTCTTTTTGTAATTTCAATACAAATCATTTGGCATCTATTTGCTACTTGTTTTTAACAAAAAGAATATAAAGCTTAAAATCAGTAGAAACCGTTGTCGGTTGCACAGTTTAGTAACGATGCTGTTGTATATCATTGATTTGGAAGAAAAGTGATACAATTCAAAAAAAAGATAATTTTTCAAGCCATTGGTTTAAAAACCAAACAAAACTTGAATCAATCAATCACAATATGGTGTCACACACATGTGATGTCACAATGTGTTATCACAGCGTTAGCCTTACCGGTTTCAATATGACTTTTTAAAACAAGAAGATTTAGACTAATCTGGATTTTGTGGTCCTTATTTTTATTATTATTGGGTTGTGCCATTATTAATCCAAAACAAAAATATAGTTTACTTTCTTCAATGTATTTTCAGCATGTTTATAATTTAATTAAAGTTAGTCCTTCAAGATGTGAACATTCTAATTGGACAAAGATATTGTAATTGGCTATACAATATAATTTGTTGTTAATTTTATATATTATACATGGACATTGTAGTCGAAATTCGACAGTAATTCGCATATAACAATTCAATGACTAGAAAAAGAAATATAATTATAACCCACATGTTACATTTATCTATACACAAATTTTTGCCCTTTTCCATATAAACTATGTTTAAATATCTCCCATCTTCTTGTTAGTATTCTATATTGTAAAGGTTGTATGTTCATGATTAATTTGTATTTTTTCGCCAGCTTGAATCGGGTATTGTTGTTTCCTAGTATATATTAGACATAAGTTGAACGATTACGCTTATCACCTTAAGGCGGTTCGCCTTATAAATAAGACTTAGATACTTTAGTTGAAAATGCTAGAACCATAATGATCCAAGTGATACTTTTATGTATAAACAATAAAGGAAAACTATATGTAAATCATTAACTCGTAAGTATAAATTTAGACTATATGCAGTGAACAAGTTTACGTCAATATGACGTCAGACTGATAGAAGGTTATGTCAGAATATTATACGATTTAAGTCATTATTGACTTAACTCGTTATGACTCATTACCCAAATAAAGTCACTGTTACATTATGTCTACGTAAGATTTGGTGATATTTGTATAACGTCATTTTAAGGTCATGTGGGGTCACTGTCAAAATATTTTTTTAGGTTGTATTAGGAAAGTTTATATAGAGACTGTCTATAAATTATTGTGTTAAAAAGTTAATTAAAGACTTTAGTAGTAAATGCAATTTAAATCTGAAAGAGTTTTTATTTACTCGGGAATGAAAGTAAGCCAAAGCGATTTCGATTTCCTTCAGGACGAGCTTATGGTTTATATGAAAAAATGATGTTTATTATGTTAGCTCATCACTATCTTAGACTGCGTTGTTGTCAGGTGATTTCACCTGGTGGTATAAGATGAGTAGTACGTTCTAAAAACATCGTACCGGATTTTTATTTGGCGGAAAATCAGACAGAAACCAGTCCCAGACTTAGTCAAATTATAAGTTCAATAAGTACATACACAGCATCACGCCTTTCATTCTCATTGAACCTTTCATACAAGTTCGTCGTTTAGAGTACTCTTGACCTGGCCCTTGTTTAAAATGTCCTGAATTTGGTCCAGGAATTTTCGCCGTGGTCTTCCCCTTCCAAATTTCCCATTCGATCTTGACTCATAAATCCTTTTTATCAGTCTCCTTTCCATCCCAAAGCCCAAACCATCTAAGCATGAATTTCTCAATTTCAGTCACTACATTTTTTATAACACAACGTCCAATAAGTAATAAAAAAAAATCGCTTGGATCAAAATGGTTGTAGCTTACAAAGTTTACGTCAGAATAATTTAAACTGTATCCATAGTGAATAATGTGAGTGTATATTCTATGTTATTTTTATATCAATTTATTGCGAGCTGATTGTAATGGTATAATAAGTACATATTGTAATTGTATTCCGGAGAATGTGTGATCTCATAGACTGTTAGCTGGTTGGCACGCGGTGTCACGTGCAATATATTATTGTATTCGCATTGGCGAAGTTGGTGGAAGGGATGGGGGAGGGGGGGAGTGTGTTCATATTTTCACCAAATGGATATTCCACGGCAATTTTTAATGGCTGGACCCACTTTGATTGGACTTTCACTGGCAAATGGCTGTTCTATTCAACTATTCGCCCGATAGACTTGAAATACAGATTGCTCTCGCGACGTAGTCTCACACAAAGTAAAAGTTTCCCCACAATCAGCCTAAACTATTCGACTCATTAACTTGTACACGAGTTATGTCATGTCGAAATATCAACAAAATATATAACAGTGTGGCAGTGGCTTAAAATTAAACTAAGACAATTTTCGTTTAAAACAAACTATTGGTTGACTGGAACCCCTCCCCCCTCGGACCTTCTACTCCTAGTAAAATTGCCTAGCATCGCCAATATACGCATGGTCACATTTAATGTACTTGAATGTCGCGACGAGTATTAAATAAATGGTGTTGATAACATTATTTGTTTTATTTTCGAAAAAAGTATTACAAACGTAAAAAAATAAAAGGTAAACTTTACAAATACATTGTAGACCTTGAAAAGCAATCTTATTCCTGTGTTAACCTGGAAAGCAAATAAACATTACTTAGTTTTACATTCTATATGTTATAAATCGATGGTTACAGGTATATGCACTGAAATCATTACTCATTGTCAAGCCATAGAGAGGCACAATCAGCCTAGTATTCGTTTTTACAGCAATTTATCATCAATGTTCTTATGACGTTAAGTTATCGTCTGTACACCGAATACAGACTACCAATTTATTTTGCTGATAAATTTGTGCTAGACCGTGATAGTAAGTGATGATACAATCTAAGAAGCACACTAACGTAGTAAGAGGTAGTAAACTGTGTGGTTTAATGACAATTAAACTCCTAACATATCTTCCTTTTTCCCCTCTCTCTAAGTCTCGGAAATCTAAAGTTTTATAAATATAAACAGGACTTAAAAAATTATTTGCCAAAGAAGTTTCACTTCTGACATGTGTACTTTGTACGTACGCACTTTTATTTTTTTTGTTATTAGGCACAATATTTTTAAATATTACAAAAAATATTAAGAAAGTAACTCTTAAATGCTCAAGTTATTACATTGAAACTGGAAGACAATGAGGCACTTTTAGTCCATATAAAAGTGAGCTTTTGACCCCTCGTGTAAAAGATATTTATATTTTTTGCTCACGTAAGTATGTCGAAGGGTGGTAGACGTTCGTCGGGAGCGAGGCTTGCGCCGTGCGGCGTGAGGAAGACGAACTGCCGCCCGCGGAGCTTATCCGCCTTCTGCAGCAGCATATGCATCGCCACGTCGCGGTTCACCTTATCCTGAACAGAACTCGCTTTAAAACAAACTTATAGCTTCCTTTTATCGTGCCTCTGCGACTAGCAACGATTGGCAACCCTCTCTATCGGTAAGTAATAATACAATCTAAGATGGAAGCGCGCTGATCTGATAAATTGCAACCTAATAATAATAAATTCTTTATTTTAGCAACAAAGGCTCAATAGCGTTAGTACATAACAATATTTATATCTAGAACCGGTGGTAAAGTGGTGAGTCCACCCTTCAATGTTAGCATTCTCAAAATGCTGTTTGTGCTGGAACATAACCTCAATACCAAGGACGTCATTCTTTTCCTTTGCAGGGCAAAGAAATCATCCGTTATTGCAAACATGGTTGATGCCGAGCAGAATTTTGGCAGGCAGATAATAAAAGCGTTGTTGTACTGCATCGTACCGGAAGACAATCTCATGCTTGGCGATACGTCTTTGCTAGTAGGATGGTAACTACCCCCGACTGAAGCCTACCAGTAGACCAGACTCAGACATATTAGTAAATTGCCTATTAACGCGCTTCCATCTTAAAGAGTAACACCAGGTGTGATCACAGTCAATCATTAATCTGTTAGCAATAAAAAAAAATAAAGTTTATTCGCGCTACCTCTTTGGTCTAGTGGGTAGCATATAAATAGTATATATAGTAAAATGAAACAAAGTTTACTAACAATATATTAGTAAGCTTATAATTGTGTTGCTTTGAATAAATTTGTTGGTGTGTGTGTGTTTGTGCGTGCGTGTGTGTATGTGAGTAAATAATAAAGAAAATGTAATTTAATAGTAGTAGTATTTTAATAGATTATCGTTTCGGTGTTTTGAAAATTTAGAATTTTAAAATAGTTATTAAATATATATTTCAGGCTATATCTGTCGTCGTGCATATTGTTTTATTTATTTTTAATATTTTTGTAGAGATGATTGGCAAGAAAGGCAAATTATGACAGGGGTCATTAATATTACTATGACAAATGATGTCCATTTGAATGTTTTCTCTTGTGTATCTATTATTGACTGTATTAAATGATTGATGTGGTGAAATTTATGAATATAAAGTTTGTCTTGAAACAAGGCGCAGAGGATTCCTCTTAACTTTAGATTTTATTTATTTATTCTTATTGCGCACAAAGTTTAAAAGAAGAGAATTACAATACAAAGGCGGTCTTATCGCTCAGAGCGATCTCCTCCAGACAACCTTGGAGAGAGTAGCCCATGACAGTACTGGGTAAGTGCAATAGAACAACAATTTAATGTTTTTCTTTAAATCATCATCAGGAAATAATAATATGTGGGAAAATAATTTTGACAATTCTAAAAATAGGAGATGAGATAGCGATATTCGCGAAGAATACAGGTATTGCAGACACTTACCATGAAGACATCGAACTCATCCATGAAGTAGAAGGGCAGATCCACACTGTCCCACAGAGCAGTGATGAAGGCCACGGTGCAGTAGGAGCGCTCGCCCCCGGACAACGAGGCCGTGGAGTCCGCGCTCCGGGCCCCCTCCCGCCCCGACACCTTCAGCTCCAACTTCCCCACCTTATGGTCAGTCACCATCCGCCCCTGAGCCGTTCCAAATTTACAATAAACTACGTCAGACCACCATAATACGCAAGTGACACCGCCAGTATTTAAAGCAGTTAAATAAAAATATCTCTATCACTTTTGGGTACCCCTGTAGGTGCTTTTTATTCTTCCACATGTGGGATCTACACTTTTACCGTATGGGTGCCACACTTTTACCCCTATGGGTACTACACTTTTCCCCCTGTGGATGCTACACTTTTCTCGACAGTTGTATGTACATTATCTATATATAATGTGTTTGAAATATATTAAACTAATACGATATTGTAACGATGGTAACAAAATACCCGACTGAGTTTGTTGTAAGCTCTTCTCAGGACAAGGAGCGAAGGAACTTACGTAACTTTAGATTTGAAGTCGTTCTTTAATAGCATCATCAGACGTACATTAGAATTGGGTGTGAAAGTACTACGTCTTTCCCTCGTAGGTGGTACATACTTGTACACTTTTCCCTCTGTGAACAATACACTTTTCCCCGAGTGGGTGATATAATTTTACCCGTATAGGTACTACACTTTTTTCTGTACCGATGCTACACTTTTTCCCGTGTGGGTGCTACACCTTCACCCGTATGGGTACTACACTCTTTCCTGTATCGATGCTACACTTTTTCCCGTATGGGTACTACACTTTTTCCTGTATCGATGCTACACTTTTTCCCGTTTGGGTACCACACTTTTACCCGTATGGGTGCTACACTTTCACCCGTATGGGTACTACACTTTTTCCCGTGTGGGTGCCACATTTTCAACCGTATGGTTATTACACTTTTCCCCCTGTGGATGCTACACTTTTCCCCACTTGGATGCTACACTTTTCCCCACGTGGGTGCTACACTTTTACCCGTATGGGTGCCACACTTTTACCCGTATGGGTATTAAACTTTTCCCCCTGTGGATGCTATACTTTTCCCCACGTGGATGCTACACTTTTCCCCACTTGGATGCTACACTATTTCCCACGTGGGTGCTACATATTTACCCGTATGGGTGCCACACTTTTACCCGTATGGATACTACACTTTTCCCCTGTGGATGCTACACTTTTCCCCACGTGGATGCTACACTTTTCCCCACGTGGGTGCTACACTTTTACCCGTACGGGTGCCATACTTGTACCCCTATGGGTACTACACTTTTCCCCCTGTGGATGCTACACTTTTCCCCACGTGGATGCTACACTTTTCCCCACGTGGGTGCTACACTTTTACCCGTATGGGTGCCACACTTTTACCCGTATGGGTGCCACACTTTTACCCCTATGGGTACTACACTTTTCCCTCTGTGGATGCTACACTTTTCTCGACAGTTGTATGTACATTATCTATATATATAAAAATCAATGTCATTTTTCGTTGTAATTTTATAACTCTAATAACGGGCTCACCTATCCAAACCAAATGCTTAGGATTTGTTCGGATTATTTAGTAGATTGTTTATATGAAGGTTGCACAAAATCGGTCGAGCGGTTCTTCATTTATCACATTTTTTTGTAACAAATGAATTCAATAAATGATGGATCATTTTGTTAATGGGGTTTTGCTGACAAGTTGAAACTTTTTCAGATGAGGATTGTGGTGGAGGTTTCGGTTTTAAAATTTGTTTGGATAAATGAATTTTATGTTCCAATTATTTTTCTTATTATTTCAGTTTATGCGTAGTAATCTGCTCTACTCACGTTGAACCCCCGCGTGACCAACGTCGCCATGAAGTGCATTCCCACTTGCCGGCTAATCTCATTCTTCAATTTACAACAATGCTGCAGACCTTCGTAGGAGCTTCTCTTTATCTGAACAAATAGACAAAATTCAAGTGTCTATTAATAAAATTTAAATAACAGCTTGTAAAACTTCTTTGGCAAACGAATTATTAAGTCTTGTTTATAAAACTTAGAAGGAGGGGAAAAGGAAGATATGTTAGGAATTTTGATATTTTATTGAAAATTAAATTAATTGTCAATAAAATATTAAAAATGTCGGAAATTAATACAAATAATTATTGAAATCTCTAAAAACGATTTGTAAATAAAATACCATGTGTTGTTTGTCAATATAAAAAATTATTTAACGGCGCACAGATTGTTAATCGGTTTACAATCGAATCGGATTTGACATTTTTTTGAGGTTGACAGCTGACATAACACCGAGCGCTGAAGTGGCGGCCATTATTGGTTCGGATTTCATAGAACTTATGTAATAGAAAATGAAAACTAAATATAAAAACAATATAAATGATTGTGTGTGTGTGTGTGTGTGTGTGTTTGTGCGCGCGCGCGTAATTAAATGAACATATTTTCTGTTGCATTATAGTTCAGATCAGTAAGAAAGATTTTTATTTTTTTTTCTGTGTGTGGTCGTTTAATTTGATAATATGTTCTGCTTTATTTATTGCAATAAAGAATATTTCTGTTTAGATCTTGGTAAACTTATTTTCAACTAACAAGCTTCACGATTCTAAAGAGATTCTAAGGTATGCCTGTCGATAATGATCAACGGACAGACTTGACGATTGAATTAGTGACTTACATATTCGATGACCTGTTTGAGCTTGACCAGGTCCTGCTCAATGCGGCGGTAGTCCTCTTCGGCCTTCTTCAGTTCCTCTTGCACTGTCTCCGGGCTATGTTTGGACTGTAGCAAGGTGTCCATCTTGGACTGATACTGTGACATGAGCTCTTTTATAGCCTCTTTGCTCCTAAAATATAATTGCTTAATAAATGAACCAGTACATTTAAAGTACGGAGAATATAGAACATGCCAAATAAATTTGATATTTATTGTTTTATTTTCATTTGGTAATGTTTTTCATTAATTGAATGGAAATTTTAATGAACAACCTCAATTTTAGTTCCAATAGGAATGTCCGCCTCCTTCATTTGTGATCATTGTGACGTGAATACGCCTTGAAATGGCATCTATAGGGAGGCCGTTCAAATAAACGAATGATATCAAAATCGGAGGATACAGTTTGATGTTGTAGCTACATATCTATCACCTCCATCCGAAATTTAAGTACACCATTGGATAGCTAAAAGGCTAAAGAATTTATTACGATAAGTAAGAATTGTAACACATCGCGTGCGGCGGAGGGGCTAGCCTCTCTCCATTTTGATGCTATTACTAGTTACGCGGCGCATTGACGTACAATAAACTGTTGATTCCATAACACAGCCACAACTAAATTTTTTAAAGTGGTTTGACTATTTTTTTTTAATAATATCTAAGTTGGTCTTTAATATTGGTGGGCCACAAAAACGATTAAGTTTTAAAATAACCTGCAAGGCAAGTTCTATAACGCTTTTTTTAAAGTATTTTAGTGGTATGTAATCTCATAAAAATATTGTTTTATACGTTCAACAATTTGGATTGTATTAATATTAACGATTAAATTAATGTTTCATCTTGTTTACAAATCATAAGAAAAAAATTGATTTCAGTCAAATTTTCATATTATTTTGAAAAAGTTAGAACTCAAAAATGGTTAAATTATCGCACATAAGCAACCCTATCACCTTCTAAAAGGAATACTTCGAATTACCGATAACCCGGTATTTATTGCTAGTTTGATAACAGATTTTCACCTGGGATTTGCTATCCTGGCTTCTTTAACAGATTGTAACTTGGCTTCGACGACAGCACGTCGTTCAACCAACTGGACTTGATTCTTCTTTAACTTCTCCATTTCCTCTTGGAGTCTCTTCCTTAAGCTGTTCTGCCTTGCAGCACCGCGATTCAGCTTCAATTCCTCTTCATCGATTTTACTCTGAAATTGTATCTTTAATTATATAATCTTCTTAACGTGTATACGTGATTGAACTCCTAAGCGAATTTAACAAATTTGATCGAATTTTCTGTGTGTGTGTTGAGGACAATTGAGGGATATTGACAATTTCTCCTGATTTTCTTGGGATGGGAAACTTAACGTGACACACCTACAGGCACAACTAGTCTATTGTATATTTGATTGTCATATACGTGTATTACCTATGGAGGTACCACCATTGTACCACCATTTGTGGCCCGCAGCAATATCTTCATAAAATTGTAGCCTTGCTATTAAAAATGGTTGGAGACCCTTGATATACAGGAATTTATATCTATTCAAAAAAAATTACCTCAACATCCCTGTACAAAGCGATGGCCTCATCGAGTTTCTCCTGCGTCAGCCGCATCTTAGATTCCAGCTCTTGCAACTGATTCCTGAGTGCCTCTTTTTTAGCAGTTAATTCATTCATTTCATCTCCTAACTTTTCCACTGTCTCTTCTGAGATATTCAATTCTTCAACCTTTAAAAAAGCAATGTATTATTATCACAATAATAACTAGCTGATCCATGCAAATCTGTATCAAGAGAAAAGTGTGCGTGTACTTATGTACAAGCGTTAGAAGTTACACTTCTTTGGCGTAACAACATAAAAATCTTTTCAAATTATATGCATAAACTTTGTCTCGGAATTTTAAATTATCAGTCATTATTATTGGATAGTACAACTTTTAGCGCGATTATTTACTATCTTATTGAAATACACGCTTGTTTGCATAAAGAAATGCCTAATAATAGTTAAGCAACAGTTAGTATCTCCGAAATTTTAACCATAAATCCACACCTTAGTTTTTGATGCTTGTCAAATCAAATACATCCAACATTTACTCAATGCAAGGCTAAGGCCAAAAATTCGAAAATAATAAAGGTAAAGTAACTTTCATTGGATATAATTTATAATCTGTTTTCTATAGTTGAGTGTGAAAGTTATAACTTTGATAAGAATGTCACGTTGATTTTTTCAATGTCGCAATATATCTAACAAGTAATATAGAGAACGTTGTGGTATAAAAGAAGACGTAGTGACTAAAATTGTGAAAGGTATGCTTAGATGGTTTGGGCATGTAGAGAGAATGAATGAAAGGAGACTGACAAAAAGGATTTATGAGTCAAGAGTGAATGCGAAAGTTGGAAGGGGAAGACCGAGGCGAACGTTCCTGGACCAAATCCAGGACATTTTAAATAACGGCCAGGTCAAGAGTACTCTAAACCGACGAACTTGTATGAAAGGTTTAATGAGAATGAAAGAAGCGAAGGAGATATGCAAGGATCGTGGCAAGTGGAAGGATGTTGTCTCTGCCTACCCCTACGGGAATGAGGCGTGATGTTATGTATGTATGTATGTAATATAATAAAATAATTAAGGTATGAAATCACTGCGACGGCTACAAGGTTTCCTTCCCATTCCTACCAAAATTATGCTAGCACAGTCCTTACTTCTCAGTATTCTCGACTCTGCTGACGCAAGCTTTCCCTACCTCACTGAGGAGCAGTTAAATAAACTTGAGCGACTTCAAAATAGCGCCATTCGGCTCCTATTTGGCCTGCTCATATATGACCATATATCAGAATTTCGTTCAAAGCTCAAGTGGCTTCCAATCAGACTTCGCCGGAAGTTGCTCATTCTCACTCCTCTGTACTGTGTATTATTTAACCCAAAAACTCCACATTACCTCAAAGTTAAATTTGAGTTTAGACGGACCGATACTTGGTGCTAAGGGCACAGCACTGTAAAACTAAATTTTACGATAAATTGTTCACGGTTAGTGGCATAACCATATGGAACGCGCTTCCTCTCAAAATTCGGCAGTGCCAGAGTATCTCCACATTTAAGGAGCATGTAGTGACTCACTATCTGTCTTTATCGGAATAATGTTGATATATGTCGGAGTGCAAGAGTCTGTGGATCGCTGGTCCGTGTGTAATAGACTGTGGAACGCAGGCGCCATCTTTGTATCGGCGTGGGGGCAGAGTCAATAAGTGGCGGTCCGGCCCGTCTCTCGGCAGTTCTCGAGCGGCGGTCGGCCGGAGTGGTCGACTATTGAAACTGACGCGTTCCTNTCTACTTATTTATTAACACCGCCGTTGTCTGGAAGAGATCGCTAACTAGCGATAAGACCGTCCATTGTACACTAGAATCACTTAAGTTAATTCGTTGTATTATTATTGTTTCTCTTGTGGTGTTCAATAAAGCATACTATCTATCTATCTAAGGTATTATAAAATATTAAAATATTGGCTATAGCTAACTTCAGGGTGTAGTTTTTTGTGACGGTGAGCGCGCGCTTCGAAAATTTTACTCTATCATTTTTCTCTAACGCGCCAAAAGAAGTGTAACTTCAAGGAGGAGCAAGATGTAAAATACTTTATCACAGAAAAAACTTCAGTCTCAATTTGAGTATGTAAAAGCACTGAGATAATAATATTTAATGACCCTTCTAGACCCTTCCACTTCCTAAACTTGGATTAATGATCCTCGTGGGGCAATTATGAACTAGTTGTTTCATGAAATTCGCAATTTCAAAACCACTCTTAAGTTATTTTATTATATATTTATAAATTTAGGTAAGAGTAAAGGTATGCCTATGTTTCACGTGCAATTCTTTTTAATTTTAACAAAGTGTGTGAAATGGTTAAAACGTTTTGTTTGAGTTCATTCTTGGAGGGAGGGGGGGGGAGCATCAGTGACCCTAGTTAGCTTATTTTGTTTGTTTATATGTGTAATGGTAAAAAGGTTAATAACCACCGTTCTAAAATAAAAAAAGAAATTGTCATTTAACTGTTATTTTGTGAAAAAATGACTGGTTGATTAATGTAATTAAAGAAATTACTTAAAATTGTAAAGTTAAGAGCAACATTGCTCCAGCAAAGGCGTCAAGTTATCTGACAATTGCTTACCAATACTGATTGTTGGGGCATCTGGAGCGACTTGAGTTCGTTCGTCGCAGTATTGTAAGCGGCTTCTTCCTGCTGCAGCTTCTTCAGAAGCCTCTGGTAAAGCTCGCGCGCTTCGTTCAGCTTATCATTCGCCTCTTTCAATTGCGAACTCCACTTCTGGACGTTTTCCTCAGTCTTTTTCCTATTAGCTTTTATGTCCGCGATTTCACTACGCAATTGCCTGTAATAAAAAAAAATCAAATTCCACTTCATTTGCAAATAAATTTACAATACTCAAATAAAACACATACAATAAACTACCCGAAGACCTACGGAAATTGTATATGATGCCAAACCATGCAATATTAAAAAAGGCATTGCTTTTTAATTTCTTACACATTTTATATTGCCCCATAACCCATTGTCACGTTCCGCCTGGACCGAGTGTTTGACCGAGAGCGCCGAAAAAGCGATACAGAAGCGCGATCGGCCTAATTGCATCATTTAGAACAAAAAAATTCATCGGCTTTTTATTAATACATTACCACGTAAAATAATCATCCGTTAACCGACTTTACAGGATCAGATTGATTATAGCATTCAGATTCGCGATCATTCAGATGCTTCAATAAATTTTAAATTTAGAAAATAGAGTTTATGAAAAATACCGAGTGATTAAATGACGAGTGGCAAATTAAAATGCCACATGTTGTAATATGCCTACTTGAATAAAGATATTTTGATTTGATTTGATTTGAAGGGTTAAGACTCACTGTCGCCTATGGTCAGTACTGGCCACAAGCAGTCTCGGGTCCCGGTACTTGCCACCGTAACAGCGGTAATTGGGCGCCGGATGGTACTCGGAGAAGTCCTGCGTGAACACCCTGTTGCAGTTCCGCGGCACGTTCTCCCGCCGTTCCGTTAGCCTCATGGCCTCATCTGGACATGGACGATTCAAATTCAAAAATTCTTTATACAAGTAGGCCTTTACAGCACTTGCGAAGTAGGATGCAGAGCGAGAGTCTCCTCTTTAAATAAGGCTCTTGAGAGGGAGCGGGAGTTGGCACCTAATGCCCCTGCTCCATAGCAGAAGGCTGGATAGCAGAAACCGCGGATATGCGCGCGACCCACAGGCCTTATTCGGCCTCATCCAGGACACCATATTGGATTGCGCAAGCGAGCCGCTGTTGTCCCACTTTAGGATGACCAGGGACCGCTGAGATTAGTGGAAATTCTACTTCAGAGTGAGTTCCACACTCTCGACTATGCAAAATGCGTGATTTCCACACTCTCGATTTGGCGTGGTGCGTAAAAACATTTCCCAGATAGAAAAAAAGAATGGCCTATAAGATTGAAAATCTAAAGTTAAGAGGGTTCTTTCGAGTCCTGTCTTAAGAGCCAAAAAAACTCAGTCGGGTATGTTTCTTTCTATCACGTCTACTGGAAGTTTATTACAACAATCTTTACAGTCTACTACAATCTATAACAACTTTATTGTACACCCGTATTCTGTAGATATAGAATGAGAGTGCCCTCGTCTCGATGATTAAATGTGTAGAGATGTATGTCTTTTCTATTTTGTGTTCTATGTATTGCGTAACTCATCTTTTTTGTAATTATTTATAACCTAATTATATTTTATAATGCTAGTATACCTCTAGCTACCATTGTGACGTCTCGTGCTCACACTACCATAGTGAGGCTTTGGGCTCACATTGTCACCATTAACCAATTACCATTTTCATTCCAATACAATAAAACCATTGCAACCAAGACAGGTTCTGCCCTTGACAGTTTGACACAACCGCCTACAGCAGTTACGTCCTGACCACGATTTATGCAACTGGGTCGAAATATCAACAAAATTCATAAACGCCATCATAGTGTATGTACCCGTTAAAATAGTCAATATGTTGATAAACCACCAAAATTTATGTTCATATATAACTTAAACTCCTGGGCCAATCATTTGTGGGCTCCATGACTTAAACTAATTTTACTACTATATACAATTTAAAGGAGTTTAGCGCCAAAGCATTTACCAAGTTTGCCTTTTACAGGGTGTAAAAAAAGAGTATTGTATTGTTTGTATAGTTGTGCTGACCGTGATCAGAGACGAGGAGAACGTGCTCCAGGGAGAGGCTGTCGACAAGGTGGTCGGCTATAACGGGGTGTGATATTTTGAGCGCTTGTAGCGCCGGTAGCGAACGCCGGCCGTCGGACTGTGCGGGTGCCTGGACGCAGTTGGCACGCACGTCGTACGACACGTCGCGGAACTCCCGGCATGTTACACTGGGCTGCCTGTCAGGGAACACCTGGACACAAGTGGAAGTGGACTGTGTTTGGACTCGTGGTTCACTTATTAATTAATACGATACAATTTTTTGAAGTAAAACTTTACAAACGCTCGACTTAAGTGCATAAGGAGAAATATAAGTTAGTGAACTTATATATATGTATATGTCGGAGAAGTAAGAGAGAAAGGAAGCATCAGAAACCATAGGGGCGTAGGGTTCTCCGCCAACATCGTCATTAATGGCATCCATAATTTCCATACTGTGGGCGTTCGTGGGTGATGTTGGTGCAATCAAACACTTATTAATAAACTCGGATTATAATGTTCAATCACTTAATGTTCCCGATATCAATGTACACAAACGCGTTAACAATAATAGCTAGGAACGCGACACTTTCAAAAGTCGACCGCACCGGCAGGTCGCCACCCGAGAACTACCGAGAGACGCGCGCCGGACTGCCACTTATTGACTCTGCTCCACGCCGATAGATGGCGCCAGCGTTCAACAGACCACTAAAGTCCTACTGCTGGGTATAGGCCATCTCGATCATAGCAGAGAGGGTTTTTATAGCAAAGACTCACCACACTGGTCCTCTGTTTCTTCTCGATGTTTTTCTTAACCGAATAGGACAATGATGGATTTTAAAGAGCATCCAAAAATACATTTTTATAAGGAGAAACTTAACGGAATCTGCTGTGGATTCGTAGCGAGAATCAACGCGCCTCAACACTAGTCTATTATATGACTTTTACGCTAAGCAATGACATGTACTACTTTAAAATGAGTGAACTAACCTGATCCATTATCCTGCATAACCTTTTGGAATCCTCCATAGTGTTGACACAGAAGCCTCTCAATAGACCGCCCAGTATGTGCTCCATCACACCGGCCCACTGCGGTTCCTGCACTTGTATGTATATACCTAGACAGAGTTACACTGACGATATTAAAATAATTATCCTGGCCTGTCCGAAGCGGTGGATTTCCCCCAAGTATAACTTATAATTTAATCACTTCAGTATTAGGAGCTACTTTCTTTCTTTTTTTTGTAATCATAAAAGCATTATCAGCGGCATCATGCTGACATGGGATACCTTATTTGATCACGCTAAATAGATAAGCAAATTGTTTAAAAATACAGTTGAGATCAAATAAAAATTTTCTTTCTTCTTTCATTATAAAGAAACCTTTTCCCGTGCTTTATTTATTATTGTCGAAAGCGCAAACTGTTTAAAAATATTGTTTTTATAACAACAAATACGCGCCATTTGCCTTCCTATTATTAGTTTTGTTTTAGTGTGCTAGTGGCATGTTGTTCCTCTCACTTCAGTAAAGACGGTACCGCCGCAAGGAAGAGCGAGATAAATATATGACACTGTTTTCGTTTGCGTCGAAGTGTACAGCCGCGTATGTCGCTCAGTCGACTCATGGATGAACAACGATAGGCACAAAAGGTTTCGATGCCCCTGTGTTAAATTTCCATACAAAATAAACTGGGGTATTTTTGGTACCCCCGTTCGGATTGCCGGATTTGATACTTAGTGCCGGAAAGGTTTATGGCAAGCTTACCTATTTGTTAAACACGTAGCCACCATTATATAGATTTAATAGTTTTTTATAAAAAAAGGGCATAGTACACAAGAGCACTCTCTATTCCTTCACTTTCATTGCGGGATGTGACAGCAATCTGCCATCGCAGAGTGAGATCAGGTGCAGGACGAGTGTAAAGGACAGCAACAACTTTCTAATCTCGGATTAATATTGAGAAAATCTTAATAGAAAATTCAATATCGATTTCTTGAATTTGCCCCACCTGGGATTCGAACCCAGGACCTTATGTCTGTAGTCGAACATGCTGAACACGAGACCAATGAGACAAAGATAAAATATAACTAAAGTTCTTTAAAGTGTGAGTAAACTGTCTAGCTGTCTTCATCATAAAAAAAATAAAAGTGCGTGCGTACAAAGTACACATGTCAGAAGTGAATCTTCTTTGTCAAACAAATTTTTAAGTTTTTACAAACGTAAAACTAGATTTTCGAGACTTAGAGGAAGTGGAAAAAGGAAGATACCTTAGGAATTAAATGAATTAAATTGTCAATAAAATATTAAAAGAGTCGAAAATTAATACAAATTATTTATTGCAATTTCAAATGACGAATTGTAAATAAAAAAGTGGCTACCGGCGACCCTCTTTGTATCGTCGGTCCACCTTGTGGGGGGTCTCCCTACACTGCATCGCCCGATGCGGGGTCGCCACTCCAGCACCTTCGGGCCCCAACATCCATCGATCCGTCGGACTATCTGCCCCTCCCATTGCCACTTCAGGTTTGCGATTCGTAGGGCTATGTCGGTGACTTTGGTTCTGCTACGGATCTCCTCATTTCTAATTTGATCGCGTAGAGAAACTCCGAGCATAGCCCTCTCCATCGCACGGTGAGTGACTCTGAATTTTCGTATGAGGTCCATATTCAGCGACCACGTTTCGGAGCCGTAGGTCATCACTGACAACACGTACTATTCGAAGAGCTTTGTCTTCAGACACTGAGGGATATTGGACGAGAAGATCTGTCGTAATTTCCCGAACGCTGCCCAACCGAGTTGGATTCGGCGGTTGACCTCCTTGTCGTAATTGGACCTACCTAGTTGTGTCCCAGATATTTGTACCAGGTATATGTCATATAACTTATGAAACATAAACAAACTTGTTGTAAATTCTAGTAGGCTGCATAAAATTAACAACTCATTTAAGGGTAACTGTATACGTTTCTATAATAAACTCCCACAAGGCGTTCTAGCGATGTCGCTTAATAAATTCATGGTCTTTGTTAAAAGAAAGTTGATAGAAAAATCATATTATAAGTTACAAGATTACTTAGACGATAGAAACGCGTGGGAGTGAACGAATTGCTCAAAATTGAATTGAAATATAACAAACCAATATTATATTGTAATGATGATGGTAACAAAAAAGAAAACAAAGTACCCGACTGAGTTTGTTGTGGGCTCTTCTCAGATCAGGGCGCGAAAAAACCCTCGTAACTTTAGATTTTAAGTCGTTCTTTAATACCATCATCAGACGTACATTAGAGTTATTGTGTGGAAAAAAATATTATATTTGACGATTCACAAGTGCTGTAATAGGCCTACTTGAACTTACTTACCGACGGGTCCCAAGGGCCGCTTGCTGAATTGTCCTCGCTTGTACTCTCGCTCCACAATCTCGCATAATCTCTCCATATTGCGGCCGTACAGTGAAAGGGAACCCTTATCGTTTTGCAGTGCGCTCAAATCGTCTTCCCGTTGTTCTAAACGTACGATACAAAAAATCTTACAGTACTTAAAAATAGACAAATATAGTTTTTTTACACATTTAATTTTGACATTTGTTAATTCAAAGTTGATAAATCACGTTATACCATCATATTACAAAAATGTACAAAACATCGAAAGTTGACCGTTTATACCTAGGGGCCAGCAATATACTTCCTCGTAAAAAAATTAAAAATGCGTGCGTACAAAGTACACATGTCAGAAGTGAAACTTCTTTGGCAAACTAATTTTTAAGTCTTGTTTATGCAAACCGAGACTTAGAGGGAGGGAAAAAGGAAGATATGTTAAGAATTTAATGAATTTTATTTTCATTAAAATATTGTGCGTATTTAATAGTCATTAATGTAATAAACTGTCGAAATTTAATACAAATAATTTATTTTAATCTCAAGTGAGGAATTGTAATGGCAAATTAAAATGCCACATATTATTTGTAAATATTAAAAGTACCTAACCTTCAAACGAATTAGCACAAAAAACGCTGCACACCTTCGTGGCGCTAATCATGCGTTTCATCCGTAAAGATTTTACCCTCATGCGCCAAAAGAAGTTTCAGTTCAATCAATATCAGACAAATCAATAGTGTTCTATCAGGGGTTTGTAGAGGTCATAATGCATTGTTCAAAGTCATGTGGACATCAATTTTGCCATTTTACAGAAGTATAAATACAATTTACATCTATATAAACTGAAGATTTTCCCTTTTCTTTTGTATTACTAAAGGGTAATATTTAACGTTTACTTTTCTATATTTTGTACTAGCAGACACGACAGACTTCGTTCTGTCAAAAAGCTTTGGAATGTAGCAGGATTGCAATTTTACGAATGATTTTCGAAATGAAATTACAATATCTATAGCTCTTACATTTTTGTGACTATTCAATTTGGTCGGGTTGTGACTATTCAAATAATTTTAAAATTTGTGCAGCGGTAATAAAGTGCAAATTGTCTCTTTGAGGTTAGGAACACACCAACATTGCTTAGACAACAGTGAGTACTTGTTATTTATTATGAACTTTAATGAATAGCAATAAAGTTCAAATTGACTCTACATTTTAGTTAGAAAGCGTTTGTATCGGAAACAGAAAAGGGTTGTTTTAGGGTTTTCCTCTGCAAATATTCGAAATTTTCTCGCCGTGAAAACTATCCTTGGACTTCAACGAACATTTAAAAAGAAGAATTGTCAAAATAGACCCACGCGTTGTTGAGAGTTATGCGCTTACCAACACATGTTGAGATTCATTTTTATATTATCGATTACTTAATATTTTTACTTTTTTATTATAATGAACTTAACTATTAAACACGCACTTGTTGATATATATAATGCATGCCGAGTTCGCCAATAACAGGGTTTGCACTGTGACTCCTGTCATAGTTTTAGTAACTCACATGAACCTTATTAAATAAATCTAAACTAATATTATAAAGACGAAACATTTGTGTTTTTGTATGTATTTATATATGTTTGTAATATTCTTACCCAAAAACTACTGGACCGATTTCAAAAATTGTTACACTATTAAAGAGCTGCAGTTTCACTGAGGGACATAGGCCATATTACTTCCTCAAAACAAAGAGGGATCCCTAAGAAAAATGCATTGATGTAACCCAAGGTGTGAAGCAAACAATCTGTCATCGCGTGCGCTGCAGAAACTATCGATGGTAGAACAAAAAAATATTCTACAGTATTATAGAATATCTACAAAAAAGTCCGCGACACCATATGTCAAACTACTGAAGTTATGCCACTATAACTACTTTTAAAATTTTGAATGTGCCGACGATAATCAAACCATATTATTCATATCTCTGTATTAAAAACAGTTTGAATACCTGTAAAATACTTTTAAATTATTAAAATCGGACACTCCATTCAAACCATATAACGAATTGAAAAATGTCAATCTAAAGAAAATTGTAGCGACCCTTATAACAGGGCCTGGGACTGGCGAATTACCTCATATTCCAAGGATACCAATGGATATATTAGTTGTAATGTAAAATCTGTATACTGATTAGATTATAAACGTGCGTGTGTACAAATAGTGATATAAAACTGTATATATTTTCAAACGCATTTAGTAAAAAGTAAGTAAGTAGCAGCCCATTAACGTCCCACTGCTGGGCATAGGCCTCCTCCCTCTTATGAGAGAGGATTTTTAGAGCATAGACCCACCACGCTGCTCCACTGCGGATTGGCAGGCATAGTACACAAGTGCACTCTCTATTCCTTCACTCTCATAGTCCAGTGTGACGGAAATCCGACATGACCGGAGAGAGATCAGGCGCATTTAGTGAAGGGCTGTAAATTGGAAATGACAAACAGAGATCCGATTTTATTTACCGAGTCGTCTGCTGAGAGTGCTGAACTGCTGTTGATCGTCGGCCAGGTGCTGCTGCAGCAGGTCACGGTGTTGGCGCGCCTGCTCCATGTCGTTCTTTAGCGTAGAGAGGCGAGCGCGAGTTTCGTTTGCAGCCTTGCTGTGCAGCGCCGCGAGCCCCTCCAGGTCCGCACGCTTGCTGGCCATCGCACCGGTCCTGTTATGAACAAACAACAATAATCACTAACTTGTGCAAGAATTCAAAATGCATGTTCTCGCTTCTGTTTTGACATCCGCTACAGAATACATGTAACACCATATTTAAACATGTTCAATGTATTAAAGATGAGCGCAAGAAGAAAAACTTACTTGGCGAGTTTACTATTTAGCATTATTAAGCCTGGCATCCTTCGTATCTGTTCAAACAACTAGAGTGGAAGAAACTTGACAGAGCACATATAAATTTGCTGCTACACGTTGCTATTAAATATACAGTTTATTCTTGTATTAAAACTAGAGTACGGTTTAATTTTAGTATACCTTTAAACTTTTTTTAACAGCTGTTTGTTTATTACTTTTTAATTTTTTAACGTTGTAACACGCTGTGCCGTGACAATTGCTGAGCTGTAGACCTTTTCCAGGTGGGTGTTACAGGCAGTAACGCTGCAGTGCTAGGTTAAGAATACTGTTTCTAACACCATGTTTCCTTCTTTCACTACGGCCCTAATACGAACAAATAGCAATACGAACGATCACTATGGCCCTATTTCGAACACAATCTTTTCTAATAAAAACGGATGGATGTCATCATCAGAACTGGACCAAAAAAAATGGGAACCCCACCACCTTTCATATAAAAAGAGATTCGTCATAAGAGGTAAAAAAACAAGTCGGTTAAAAATATATTTGTACGATGCTATATGGTAAGCCTTCCACAGATACCGGGCAAAGAAGGAATAAAGCATGCTGATGGGCTTGCCCATACTGGATCTAGCAGAGAATTCATAGGTCCTAAAACTACGCCAACAATATTAGAATGGCGTCAAGGGACAGCATGGGTCGCAAAAAACTTGATTGGGTGTTAGAGGGAATTTATGGGAGGCTAAAGGATAGATGTACAAAAGATCACCAATGGTGGTAGTGCATTTGCTGCCTCAGTGGCCCCCGCGAGATTAAAAGAACAGTACAGTAGTATCTTAAGACATGGTGACGATGATCCCGTTGATTCAGTGATCGATCCCTTACATAAAAGACATTGTGTATGTGTGAGAGTAAGTGTCTGTGTGTGTGTTTGTGTGTTGGTTGGTGTGTGTGTGGGTGAGGGGTATGGTGAATCGGTTTATGAATGAGTGAGTGCATGTTTATTAGGGTCGGTATCAATCGAATTTATATGTACAAGAAAATTTATAGAGTTTATTTTAACATTTTCATACGAAAAAACTGAAGCACTAATAAACTCTTAAGAATTTTACTTATGTGACTGTGACACCTTCAATAGTTGGAGAGGAACATCAAGAAGCACGCATTCATATACCATCAATACTATGACGAATAGAGTTGATGTGAAGACACGATCACTCACTCGATGTCTTTGATGCTCTGCTGGAAGCTTCGCACCTTCTCCATCTCCTGGCGGAGCTGATTCCCGCGTCTTGTGATTTCGGTACTGGTCTTGTTCAGGGTGGCCTGCACCCCGTCCTTGGCGGACACAACGCTCCGGAGCTCTTCCTCCACCGACGTTTTCAAAGACCGTTTCTCATTTAATTCTTCTTTCAGTTGGCTGAAACGGTTTGTAGAACTAAATGCGTGTGAATGTAATTAGCGGGACGATACTTAAATTACAATGTATTTTTGTACTTTCCTCAGTCAGTTTGTTTTGGCTAGCCTCAGAAACGACTGGACAATTTATTTTATTAACTTACTCGATACGAATTCTTATTGAACCCTCTTCCGAAGCTTGTATCGCGTTATTGATATTCTCGCACAGAATTTCCTGTTCGCGACATTGCTTCATTATTGAATCGACTTCCGCTTCAGCATGCGATATCTCACTCCAAAACAACTCTTTTTTTAATCTTTTAAGCTCCAATTTTATCTCATCACGTGACCGCATCTGATCGAGACGGTTTTTCCACTTGAGGTACCTAGATTTGAAGTCGCGGCAATACTGCGAAAGAACAAATCTATAAATCCTTACTAATATTATAAATTCGAAAGTAACTCTGTATGTAGAATTTTAACACTAAATCTACAAAACCGATTTCAATGAAATGTGGTCCACAGAGTCTGAGAAAGGACACAGGCTACTCTTTAATGCGAAAAAAGGGTTATAAGGGATGGAAGTATCCTTATTTTTAGAGCTACAAGCTTTGCCTTCAAATTTATAAAATCTATCCCTATCCTTACTAATGTTATAAATGCCAAAGTAACTCTGTATGATTTAAATAAAATCTCGTTAACATAATACTGAGCCCCAGAAAGAACAATAAGCTCTTTGCAGCGAAACACTAAATTATACGCTTTACTGTACACCTTAATAGAAACAGAAATACAAATGATGCAAATGGTTTACACAAATAAATGAAAAGGCGGTCTTATCCCTAAGCAGCTGTTGACGTTACTTACATGGTTTTTATCGTCCCACAACTCATTGGCTCTGTTGGAAATGGCGAATGCTCTCTCGTAGTTGTCCTCGGTCAAGTCCAGATTAGTCGCTTTCATGAACAGCGTGTACAGCTGTTTGGGCTCCATCTTCCGGCTGAAGTTACGGGAATCGTCCTGGTTCAGCACCGATATGGGGTTGCTCACTTGTATCTTGTGCGCCAACACTATGTACCTTAATTCTTCCGCGGAAGTAGATCTGATTTCTCCTTTAAATTGCAATACGATTAATAGAGGCCACCACTTCAATGCATTATAGGTTGGGACGCTATGCATACTATAGAAATGTTCCCAGTTTATGCAGATTTTCTCAAGTTGGTTGTATTTTGAGAAAACCACACTCTTTCCGTTTGCTTTCAAACAAAACTGTTTTGTCTTAGCTATAATCAAGACCTAATTGTACAAAACCAAGTGATAGTATAGTAGGAAGGAGGGGGAGGAACTATTAAGTAGAAGTTATTGAAACTGCACGAAGTACCTATATAAATATTAAGTACTTGACTGCTATTTGTCTTACCGTACTTGACTGCAGATTTTTTTGTATGGATATAAAACGTGGACGATTAAAGAAGATCTTAGGAAGTGGATTGATGGATTTTAGATGTGGACATTTCGACAGATGTTGGCTATTAGCTCCAATTAATTGTAGAAACTCGTTTAATAATAAGTAACTTTCTCAATATTCTCTATTTCATAATGACAACAATATCACAACAGTTACTTAAAACACTTATCACAATCGAAGGTGTGCAGCGTTTTTTATGCTAATTCATTTTAAAGTTATGTAGTTTTGATATTTACAAATAACATGTGGCATTTTATCAAATGACGAGTGGCTACACTCGTCATTTGATAAATTCTTATAATATGAAATTAAAATATTTCATAAAATCTGTTTTTCTAAATTTTAAATTCAAAAATATTTTTTTTTAATAATTTCTAATATTGACAAAAATTACGTGGCATTTTTATTTACAATTTGTCCTTTGAGTTTTGAATAAATTTTTGTATTAATTTTCGACAGACTAATATTTTATTGATAATTAAATAAATCAAATTCCAAACATATCTTCCTTTTTCCTTCCCTCTTAAGTCTCGGAAAATCTAAAGTTTTAGATTTGTATAAATATAAACAAGACTTAAAAATTAGTTTGCCAAAGAAGTTTCATTTCTGACATGTGTACTTTGTACGCACGCACTTTTAGTTTAATTTTTTTAGGTCTGGACTGTTGGAAGGTTTCAGCCATGGCTACCAGCAAATTGCTGCATAGCAAAATCTTTCATAAGAATTTATTACATTGAAAACATTAATTGATTAAATTACAGTATAAACAGTTCATCTCATTGTTTTCTATTGCATGTATATATCATTTGTGTTTAAGAGATACAGACATGAGGTCCTAGGTTCCAGTCCTGGGTTGGGTTAATTAAGAAATGGATATTGAGTTATTATCATCTCTCCCCTATGAGTGAGGAGGCCTGTACCCAGCTTTGGGATGTGAATGGGCTTACTTTAATCTTTACCTTTAGATATAGCCTATAAATGTGTAATATTATGCTACAATGTTGTAGTAGTGTTAGAAATAAAGAACTTTAAAAACAATATATATATATATATATATATATATATATATGTATATTCCTACCTCTTGCTGATTTGATTTTAATAGATGTATTTCCAGACATTGTGATGTTTTTTGATATTATAATACAGTCCCCATATTCATCATATTTGTACGCTTGTGGTCCGCTGTTCTTTAATTTTATCTCTATAAATGCTGAGCTACTGCCTTGTTTTATAAATGCTGAAAATATAATTATGCTGGTAATAGGAATGTTTCAATTGATGATAGATTCAATATACAACAGACAGACAAATCAAATAATTTGTTGACACTTTCATTTGTTTTCAGTGATGAAATCTTCTTAAGGAGAAATAGGTTATGGAGGAATGCACCTACAAAAATGTGGCCTTCCTCTGCATATAACAGTGAGCACCTGGACATATGAAGAATCCTCCAGGGCCATGCTCCTTAGGCTCCTCTTAAATGATTGATTTGCCACTACAAAATAACCTGTACCAACTTAAATAGAGAATATTTGGAAAAGTATTTCTATAACTTACACTGTAGGTTCTTCCCTCTATTAGTATCCAATGCCCTCCCCCCCAAGCCCACCACCAAGGCTGTGAGGATGGCACTTTTACCACTGCCATTCCTTCCGACAATAAACGTAACTCTCCTCTTAAAATCAATTTTAAAATCCTCATGGCATAGAAAGTTCTGAAGATGCATACTCAGTACAGTGCCAGGGAGTATTTCGTCATCATCATTATCAACTTCCATTTCTTTAAATGTACTTTCTAAATAATGGTATGATTTATCTCCAAAAAAACTACAATAGTATCTAAAAAAAAAGTATAATTATATACTATCTCTATCCAATTGAATATAATAACACTAGAATTCATTTAAAAAATGTTGCTGGTGTAACTGTATGACACATATAAGTGTATTGGTCCTGGCTTTGATTATCAGGAGGCCAGGTTTACAAAGTTGTATTTTCTCATTTGTATAAGGTAAGTGAGATTCCATCTTAGACTGTAACATCACTTACCATCAGATGTGATTAAAGTAAAATTCTAACACATCATAAATAAATAACCTTTTATTTCTTATATCACACATAACTACAGCTAAAAAGATTATATAGATATGCTATGATATAACACAATTAACTTTGTCACAGAAAAATGTAATGCTGAAAATATGAACACAGCTCAGCAATAATTGGAATTTTATCCTCATTCTGACTTACAGCAGCAAATTGGACAAACATGAACAAAACACAGAAAGAAAACAAAACAAATAAATATTAATAACTAAATAAAACATCAGTAACAACTTAACAATCATACTATAACAAAATAAGACTGAGGGATAATTTCATACCAAATCAAATATTTCATTATATTTGAAACATTGATCTCGGAACACTTATAGTTATAATATAATTAGTCTCACACAAGTAAATCATTACACACAAATATATCAAATTGTTAACTTGTAAATTGTTGATAATTTACCTGTTTATCACTTTATTAACTTAAATTGTATCACTAATTATCTATGAGTTCATAATCAAATGTAAAAAAAAAATTAAATAATTGGGAAGTGGTAAAATTATATTTAATTAGATTGGAAATCTTAATTTACAATTTCATGTAGCAAAGCAAATATTAACATATTATTCAGTAACTACTAAACAAAACAACTATGATGAATAATGTCATAGAAAGTATAAATAAACCCTTTAATTTAACAATGTATTTTCCTCATTCCCAATTTTTGCTGTACGAAATATTCCAGTAGTATGATGTCACTCTAAATAATGTACAGCCTTGAATAATATATTGTGTCATCCCATAGATAAGTAGGATTTTGTCTACCAAATATTGAGTTCATCACTCCCTGCATTTTATTTTATTGCTAATGGTCAGCATTTGACTGTAATCTGTTGGTAAGTAATGATACATTCTAAGATGGCAGCTAACCTGGTATGAGTTATTTTACCATTTATAAAAATCTTCAACAAAATTTTACCAGAATATTTTCTTGTTTCTTACGTGCAGCTTCTGGTAGAGTGGTGATTAGCCACAACTAAATCCTCTCACTAATCCAAACCTAGACTACATTTGCCCTGACGGAATAGAACCTAGAACCCCTGCTATTGAAGCAGGTATACGGTACATTTCCATAACCAGGCTGCCAAAAGGTCGCTGCAGAAATGAACTTTAAGATAGAGAGAGAGTCCTTTCTTACGCAATTGCGTTGCGAATAAGTGTAATAGCTAGCAGCTACTTCGTAGCTTCTGATTTCTTAAAAATTAAACTCGGAATGATCATTGGCTTGACCTACAGCTAAATAGTCCAGATCTAATATACGTGATTAGAAATACAAGTAAAGTTTTTAGATTGTGTCACCACTTACCATTAGGTGAGATTACAGCCCAACTTGTCAGTAATAAACAATATATGGAATACTTTTATACCGGCTTCCAATCTTGATTACCACTAAATAAATGTTAATAATTCATTTAAACGCGTCAAAAATCTATTTAAAGTACAAAAAATATTTCCCATTGTATTAATTACTGCAATAATATCACCATAGATTATACCTATATACTGGTTACACTACTTTTCCTGCAACCGTTAAGAATTTGAGAAAAATATTTGATTTAAAATCACCAGTGTTTAATTCTGTTAGTAAAACATGATATCACAAAGTAAAGTACTCCTTGAGTGTTTTAACTGAAGATGATATGCTTATTAATTTCAATGATTGTGATTCAAATCAAACTCTGTCAAGTTTTTATAATACCTTTCATAGATAATACCTATTTATTGGTTACTGGTACCTTGAACCTTCGTTATAACGTCATCCCAAATAAAAATAATAAATAATGTGACGGTTACAATAATAACAGATACTTATGTTCTTTTAAAAAAGATTAAACTATTATAGATTGATGTTTGAAAGCATAAAAGTAGTAAACCGAAAATTTTACTCCTAATCCATCTAGTCGTTTTAAATTGGATTTGAATTATAAATCTTCTGACGTCATTATTTTAAGACTGTCTATCTTAATTCCTGCTATCGGTAACTAATGTGTAATTTGTACTACACACCTTCATCGTTCACATGTATTCCCTCCAGATAATAAAAACATAACTATTTTATTCAAGTTGGCTTTCATAGTGCTTTTGAATCCTTAAATATGATATCCTTACGAGTGACGATATGATCAAAAAATGACTTCAAATTTGAAGTTTGTAAGAATTCCTTCGCGCATTGTTTTGGCAAGAATCTACAACAAACTCAGTCCACATTCATACTAATGTATCACATGTTTGCTCTCGCCAAAATTATTCAATATCTGTGATTGATCTATTAACTAAATCATTCGCTTTTTAATTTAAGGCTGAATGCCGTAAATAAATTGCCTTTTTCGTTAAAGGCATAATTTAAAAAATATAGTATTATTATAGTCTGTGAAGAAAATTAAAAAAACAAACGCCATTTTTTGCTTTGTCAAAATTTCAGGAAATTTTGCATCTTGTCCATGTCCTGTTATTGTGTAGATAAAAGTTATTCATTAAATAATCAATTTCAAATCAGGTAAGAACTTCACAATTATATGAGAATACAGATTTCTTTTAAAATCATAAATTCCAGACAAAATTTTCTAAATCGTCGTAACGGCCTTAAAAACATGTTTGTTTTATTAGTTATTAAGTATTTCACGTGGAATTATTCACTTGTACTAGTATAAATAATTACGATAAAAAAATTTTCGTGTTGTATCATGTAGGTTAATAGTAGGTATAAGAACATTTATGTTTATACCATTTTTAAACATGTAGATGTAAGTTAGTGTTCCCGGCACCCATTGTTATCGTTGGCAAGGTTCAAAATTTTTCATTTAAACGTGCGTTACGTTCCCTTGAATCGATCATTAACGACATGTTTTTGGTTTTTTTCAATAACTTTACACTACCTACATGTATAAATATTGTTTAAAATTCTTAATCGTTACTTAAATACGGTTTTAATCGTTTATCAAGTTGCAATGATTTTTTAAACTTGTACTTGTTTAAATTGATTTAGCTAAAATTTAGAGAAAATTGTCCACCATCATCTGTTTATTTATTTCTATGTAATTAGTTATTTTGAATTTAAAAACATTATGTAGGCATAGACCTCATTCTTTATTTTACTTATTTTTTGTGCATTTGTTGCATACAAATGACAATATTAATAATATAAAATCTGAAACTACTTTTGGGATATATTTTTATCATATAATTTCAAAAGGCTTATTGTAATATTCATTTTAAAACTTTCTGCTCTTGATTTGTTTATATATTTATTCATACATTTTATTGCAAGTTGAAAATAATATACTTAATTAAATATTAACAGAAAGAACACAGTTTTATCACTTAATATTCATTTTTTCCAGACAACCTTGAGTTTAAGGAGCTTATGTTCGATTTAACTTTAATCTTGAATTCTACTTATTTCTGTATAGGGTAGTCTTATGCAATCTGACATCACATACTAGCCTAGGATAAGGTTGATATAAATGTCTTTTAACAACTGCTAAAATTCTTAAAAGATGCATACACTAATTAAACTTAAAGACCCATTATGATATGATGTAATTGGCATTTAATTTTAACAATTCATCTTCTAGATATGTGCATGATAAGTCAGAATATATTTTTAAAGTTAAAATAATTTAACATTGTGCAATATACAACAATTATTTTTAGGCAGCCAGAATGAGTGAAACTCCTGATCAGAATGAGCCTCCAAAAGATGTAAGTTGTCTTTTTATACATTAACATTTACTGCTGCACATAAATCAACTCCAATAATTTCCACAATATACAATTGTACTGTTTGTAGCCATTGGATTCTGGCAATCCTTATTAGATCATCTGTCCACATAGTAAAAGTTTCCCTAAGCTGGGCACCCATCATTATTTCAGCTCTGCAACTATTTAAATTATATCGGTAACTAGTTGTTCTGTCAATCTCTTCATTTTGGAAACATACTAGTGAACACAGATAAAAATAAAAGAAAATGCTGATGTAACTTTGACTTCTTAAATTAAAGTGGCTTATATTACTTTGTTATAAAAAATCTGTTATATGCTAGTGAGATGCACAGACAATATTTTCTTTATTTAAATATAAGAAGTTGTTATTTTTATATTAGTAACAAATTTCAATTTTATTTAGTCCTATATATATGTACAGGACCATTTTATAAATAAAAATTGTTATCAATTTTGTTTTAATATCATTAAAACAGAATAGGATTTGGTAATTTTTATTGCATAAAAGAGAACAGCAACTGGGCTGTACACTGACATAGTCACAACAACTTTATTTATTTATTTTATTTATTTACTACTTATTGCACACAAAATGAAAAGTTACAAAATATTAAAAAAGATAAAAAATAAGGTAACAATGTGTACAAAGGCGGCCTTATCGCTTGGAGCGATCTCCTCCAGACAACCTTTGAATTTTAGAAGCTTACTATATATTTATGGGGTAAGTGCAAAATCATAAAATATAATCCAGAATAAAAAAAAAGAAGAACTTATAGATATTTTATTGATAAAATAACTACAAAATACATACACATACATATACTAGGGGCATAAATATATACATATATCTATAAATATATATATCTTTATTTAAGTTTTATTGAAATTAGTATAAATGTTTAGCAGTTAAATTTGATTTATTAGAGATTAGGTACACTAGGTAGTTATGTTATGTAAATACTAACAAAAATTTTGTTGTGCTGTATTATATTCATATGTTATTTCAGCTCAAAGAGTTAGAAAAATTAGAAGAGGCAAAGCTTAAGGCAAAATTTCCCAATGCAATGCCAGGCAGAGGTCCCGGTGGGCATTCAGCATTTTTACAAAAGAGACTTGCCAAAGGTGTAAGTATAATATCTTTTTTTTATGAATAACAACTCTGTTTTGACACTGGGATGTGCATGTATAGGAAATTGATTTGGGACCATGAGAATACAGACAGGAGGACTTCTTGAGCATTTCTTCTTGCTTATTCTAGTGGGTACCTACATACTATAAACTGTGAATTTGTAGTTTAGACATCACTAAGTTCTCTCTTCACTGCCATAGTTGGGTTGTGTTGACTCAACCAGAGAGAAGTCAGGTGTATGACCCATGTTTTTACATACTCCCAGAAGTGGCTCCGGGGAGGAGCACACTGACAACTACACTATTTCTGACATTTGAATGACATTCACATTATTTTTTCAGAAAATTCAATATTGATTCTCTAATGCATTCAACTAGGGTGTCATACCCAGGGCCTCATGTTTTTAGCCAAACAAACTGACCACTAGACCAGTGAGGCAATTCTGTTTAGTAACAAAATATAATTTACTAAAATGATAATACTAGATTGATTAAATGTGAAAATTACAATAGTTTTTATGTTGTGGTGGGTTAAAGCAAATTGTTACCACCCTTCCAGCAAAGATGAGCCACCAAGCATAAACCTGTGTAGAAACCATATGAGGTAAATTACCATTAATTCATTAGGATAGCACATTTCAATCTTGGACTATCATCAAGTGAAATTGTGTCAGCAATAGAGAAAAAAAGAGATAGAGATTACAATTGTTATTACAGCAAAAGTTCTTTGACTCTGGTGACTATCAAATGGCAAAGCAGAGGCCTGGGAACCTTGCGGCCCCCTTCAGAGCACCAGCGGCGCCTGCGAAGTGCCCCACGGGAGACGCCATCCCTACGCCTGAAACAGTGCCTCTTCGCAAGACCTCCATCATCCAGCCCAAGTTCCAACCGCCTACACACACCTCCTAGCCTCTCCGCAACACAACACAGTCACTATCACCAACTAAACTGACAACTGGTTTATAATTCACTCAGTCTTCATGTGATGATTTGCTGCTATAGTCAGTGTCACAAAAAGTAAGTGAACAACTATTTTAAGTTTTTTGTAAGATGTCACGATAACATAAGATTATAATTGCATTATATATAAGCATTAATGTTTTTACAATTCCACTAGTTGTTCACTTATTATTTGATTGCAGTTAATTATGGTGTGCATAAAATCATTATAACAGTCACAGTTGCTATACAAACTATTAATGTTTTCATAAAAATAAATTTAACAGCATTATTTGTATTATGAAATTAAACAATTCCATGAATATAATGTTCAATACTAATGCTTGGTGATTTCAATTCAAATTGCAAACACTTGTTATTATAATGGTTAAGAGATATTGTGATTGAAGTGACATATTTTCTTACATTGGTGTCATTTTCTATATTCTAACATGTACAACATTTCATTAAATATGAAATAAACCACAATGATTGTTATGTTTTATGGTAGAAAACAAAATCTCTTTAGAATTGAACGAATTTATAAAAATATTCAATCAGCTTCTTATAGTTTCAGATTTTAAAATTTTACTTCTCCATGCTCTTAAACTTTATGATTATATATCATTTATACATGTCATTTTGAAACTTGTGTATTAATGCTGTTGCAGCTATGGACATGCCGATTTTTAAGGTTAGGATAAGTCAGTATTTTTAGCTTTTTTTGGTACTGGGAACCGGCAATGCTGTAAAAAAATGAAAACTAACCTAACCTTAAAAATAAGTATTTTGTTAGGTTAGGCTTTTTTTGCTACACAGGCCTTTTCCAGTGACAGAAAAGGTTACAATAAACTATGTTGTTACTGGGAAACGCCACTGCAGCAAAACTAACCTAACCTTAAGAATCCTCATGTCTTAAGGTTAGGTTAGTTACTGTTATATTTTTTTTTGTCGCTGGGGATACCACAGCAAAAAAGGCTGAAGCTGTGAAGGTATTAATACATCAGTACGGTAATTTTTGTAACAACAGTAGCCACTATGAACAAGTATGCATTCCATTCCTTTATCTTTCATTCATTTTAACAAAAAAAAAGTCCAGTTTGTTGTTTACGTCAGTTTGATTACGCTTGTTTTTGTCACTTCATCGAATAAAGCACTGTTTGTTGTCATTTGTGAATGCCATTCGAATTGCAATTCATTAGATTAAACATACATGATAAAAAACTGAACTTTTATATAAAGAGCCGTTATATTTATGTATAAATAAATAGGTAAATTAATGTTAGTGATTCGAATGAGAGAGAGAATGAGATTTAGATAGTGATTATCGAGTTTGATTCTGATAGATCTTATCATGTACAGCTTTTGCATTATAATTTTTTATTAATAAGTGATATGTAAAAAAATTCGTTTTTATGCAAAAGCTTACTATATACTTACACGATTTAAAAACAAGATTTTAACAAAGTTTTTGTATCAGTTACATGCGGTTTGTTACATTTTTTGATTAAAGTCTGATTTTCCTACAAATATTGCAGTGCCACTTTGATTTCCATATTGTCAAATAAAAGTGTTATGTAACATCTTTTATATTTGCCTATGAATGTTTTAAATATATATAACACCTCTGTTTATGAATAGCTAGTTTAAAAACTTGTTATTTTTTAATATAACAGCACTTGATTAAGATGTTACAGAACACTTTCATCGTCTTGTGTGTTCATTTATTACTATGAGTATGTGATAATGTAACTAATGATATATATTTTTGTGTTAAAACTAAAAGTATGTGTGAAATATTAAAAATTTAATTACATTTTAATTGCAATTGTGTATATTGTCGAGTTTCTAAAAGATCAATTGTCATTAGAATATTGCCAATGTTTGCGAATGAATGATTTAATGTTGGTAGTTTTCATTCGTTCTGTGGAACCCTTGGTTATTGGTCAAAATAAATCTTTATTTTTTTAATTTGGAAAAATTGTGTTGTCATTAATGTGATATTTGCGAATGAACGATCTGATTTTCATTACTTTCCATTCGGTCAATGGCATTTGTATTGATTGTTAGTACATTGTCTTTGTTAGTAAATTTTGACAGAGAATTCCATATGTTGTCTAATATTGCCAATTTTGTTAAGAAAATTAGAGAAAATATTTCATAACACATTTGCAAGAACTTAAAAAACTAGGAATTATACTTTTTGGAATCTCATAAACCGTACAATCCTTCGTACTTTCTCCAATACATATATACTGGCGAAGTTTCCTTTCTATTACACTTGAAAGCATATAAAAGATTAAAGATTTTTTTCTCCAATGACATTGTGTACCATTAAGAATGGTAACTGCCTTTCATTATTGCATTCATACAATTATTTCTATCGCAGTCACTGTGAATAAATATAATTCCTTACTAAAATAAACAAGTAGCATCGACTCTTATGGTTCTTAATTTTTATAAATAAAAATTTAGGTACACCAGAGTTATGATAGTAAAAATAAAACAAAAAAAATCGTTAACAATTTATTTCTTATTCGTTACATCTAAAGAAATTATAAGCTATTATTCACTGGCACTTTAAAAATTAATTTCTTGTATTGTACAAATAAAGTTGTCCTACACTAGAAGATGTAATGGGGAAATGTTGAATTAGCATTAATTAAATGTAAAGTTTTGATAATAAAAAGCTTTGAAAACAACTTTTTATTTTTCATTTAACCCTTGGTGTGTAACAATAGGAACATATAAATATAGCATAATTAGTTTTTACAGGCAATTAAGAGGCTTTTAGAACAAATTATTAACAAACCATATTCATGTCATGTTATATAAAAAAATCAACAAGCTTTCTTTCTAATTATTTTAGACCTAATTATTTTTTGTGTCACCAATGACTATTTAAAATATTAAACACTTGTATGTTTGAAATTAAGTTTTTTGTACGTAACAATAAAGTCTAAAATAGTTTGCACTTATATTTACAAATTACTTAAATAAATCCATAATGAATATTAGCGGGTAGTTACAAATATATTTATTGTAGGGAGATTGATTCTTATACAATTTTTAAAAATAGAAATTACATAAAAAGTAGAAACACTGCGTCACACGTTATAAATTCCGAATATGGTTACTAAACTAAGTAATGAAAAATTAGTATTTATATTTTTACATGCATTGTTAAAATATCTGCTAGCGAAAGTATAATTAAAACAGTCCAGCCGTTTTATATATAAGCCGTAACACAGATTAAAAATTAAAAAGTGACTTGTTGCCATAAGTACCCTGTACACTAACTACAGACACTTCAATTTTATTTATTTGTATATAAATATATCTTAGGAATTAAGCTGGTGAATCCGTGGCGTTACGAAAAGTGTGATCGAGTGAGGTGAACGGACAGTATTTTAAATATAAAATACATACAAAATGTTACGACCGCTTCCGAAAACAAAAACAGAGTGCTGACACCATTGACACATTGGGACAGAAAAAATAGATAGGTCGTTGACCCGTGCTGAGACGTCGGCTGTTTTAATTTTGTGTTCAGTGCTGGTTGTTTTTATTTGTATACTAATGTATTTTTTTATGAAACTATAGTTTCATTTAGCTTTACTAATATGATAGATCCTAAATAATGCTAATAAAACGTTTTAAAAATGTTTTTGTAATCAGGATCGATTTTTTTCGCCTGATCCTCAAAGTTATCATTAGTAATATCTTGTCTTCGTTCTCGGGAGCGATCTCCTAAAACCTTGTTTATGTTGTGTTGACTAATGCTCTTATTTTGATATGTTAATTTTCACTTATTGTTTTGTATATATCTAAAATAGTGTGACCACGTAATCTTACATTTTAAAGTTTAAAATAAAAGTACACTGGTAAAATTACAAAACAAACTTATACTATTTAATGCTTTCAGCATGAGATTACTCATAAAATGGCACGCAGTTACAAAAGAGCAAGAACGATCTAACATTTTGGACAATTTTTTTTATAGTTACAAACAACAGATAGTAATTTATTGAAGTGAAACTTCATTGTGAAGTAAGTTGGCGAATGAGTGACGAGTGCGTTACGAATAGTGTTGTGTTTATACGTATAGAAAGAGAGATATATAATATGTATGTCTTTATTTTGGTAACTGTAAAAAGACAGAGATTTTTTCACCTTACACCGTCATCTTTGAGTATTTGCTAATGATACTAAATAAATAATTTCTCATTTTTTAACATGCACACAAGGAGACACACACATAACAAGAACACACATATTATCTTATTTCCAATATTAGCAATCCAGCTATCTTACAAAGTTGTAAATCACATTTCATAAAAAAATACTTTCTTCAGACTACCCTCAAATTGAGTGAGTACGTTGGTGTCTCAGTGATGTCATGGTTACACTCGTTCAGAGCAAGAAACGCAGTACATTATCACTTAGCGTATTTGTGACACTCTTCTGTTAAATCGCACTGCTTTCTGAAAAAAAAGTAATATACTCTATGGTTACAACCTGATAATTAGTTCCTTTGTTTTTCTCCTTCTGTTTTTGTTATCAAGGAAAATCAGTAGGTAATGTAAGCATAGAAATTACCAGGATTCCAGTGGACGTAGTCTGGGGTGGCTGCGGCCTGGTACTCCTGCACCAGGTCGTGCAGCACGGAACGAGACTCGTCGAACTCCTCTAGAGAGTCCTTGAACATGGGCTCCTTACGGAACACTTCCAAGAAGGCCTCGCGCTTGCGCAGTTTGTCGAACTGCATTAAACACCGCTCGAATAGCTGCCATACAAAAAGCAACACATTAAAGATAAAAGTAAATAATCTGTTATTGTACATCCAGATCTTAGTGAGCATTTACATAGCGAAAGGAATGTTTATGCAATATTTCAAAATGAACGTTGTTACTCATTTTGAAGATCTCTTGATAATTCGGAGAAAGGATTAATTTTCTATAATATTTTTATCGAAACTTTTCCTACATTTAAATAGTTGTTCAGCTATATATTTATTATTAAGGCAGCTACATTTCATTGATCATTCCATCACTGACATTAAATCATTGATTTAGATAGGTCCAGGCTTTCTTAATTTATAAATCGTGTAAGTAGGCTTCGTTTTATAAATACCGACTACTTTTCCCTGCGTATTTCAGGAAAATAAAAAGTAAATCTTACCAGGTCAGTACGCTTCTACCTGAGACTGTATTTAAACATAGCATCATGAGATTACAGTCACGGGCAATGTATCAAACCGTTAGTGATCTTACTCAAAGACGAGGAGCTGGGTTTAAGTCGATATTCTGGCTCGAACAGCTAATTCCGCACTCCCCATTGGATATTCTTCCATCGGGGTGCATAAATGAATTTCCCAACAAAAAAGCGGGGAGTAATCTATCTGCAGTAAAAAAAACAAAGAGGTACGCTCACCGAGGAGATGTTGGTGTGGTTGGCGAGCAGCAGGCCCGACACCTTGTGCGAGGCATGCACATAGGGGGAGCGCCGCGACAGCGCCACCTGGATGGAGGCCGGCCCCCACGGTATGAACGACACCAGCTTGCGCTCTCGGATGCGCTGCAGCGACTTGTGCACCTGTGACGGGTCCACCTCACCCTGCCCATCATCACCACCTCGGATTAGTCTCTATTCAAGTAAACCCTAGAAACTTTGCCAAGTATAATAAGCTCATAATATTTGATATACTTAAGTAATAATATTTAAAATTTATTTAAAAAGTTTATTGCGCTTTCGTAGATTTAGAAAAGGCCTATGATCGAAGAGTGAGGAATGAGCTGTAGTCAACGTTATCTACGTATGGGATGAGCGGATGTCTGATCCAAGCATTGAAGTCTCTCTATGCGGGTTCTAGTGCTTGTGTCAGAATAGACGGGGGTTACACGGAGTGGTTTCCTGGCGAAAGAGGTCTTCGACAGGGATGTGTTGCGTCATCATGGCTGTTCAACCTATTCATGGATAACTGTTTGACAGATTTAAAAGAAAGTATGTATGGGTTAATAATGGATGAATTACTCATCAAATGTTTACTTTACGCTGATGATCAAGTAATACTTGCGTCATCCGCTAATGAACTACAGGAGATGGTAATTTGAAAGAGATGAATCTATGATGAATGGCAAAATTTTGAACAAGTGGAAGAGGTGAAAGTGATATTGAAAGGAGAGTGAATACATGGAATATGGTAAATGGTCCCCTGCGCGGCATTATGAATAGCCAGATGTATCTCAAAGGACCAGACTGGCTGTGCATGCGATAGTGTTGGTGCCAACACTTATGTATGGAAGTGAAAGTTGGGTATGGCAGAAGAATCACAAAAGTAAAATAAATGCGGTAGAGATGAGAGCGTTGAGAAGTATGTGTGGATTAAAACTGAGTGACAAAGTAAGAAATGGTGTGAAAAGAGAACGTTGTGGCATAATAGAAAATGTAGTGACTAAAATTGAGAAATGTATGCTTAGAAGGTTTGGGCATGTAGAGAAAATGAATGAAAGGAGATTGAGAAAAAGGATTTATGAGTCAAAAATGAATGCGGAAGTTGGAAGGGGAAGACCAAGGCGAACATTCCTGGATCAAATCCAGGACATTTTAATTAAGGGACAAGTCAAGAATACTCTAAACCGACAAACTTATATGAAAGGTTTAATGAGAATGGAAGAAGCGAAGGTGATATGCAAGGATCGTGGCAAGTGGAAGGATGTCGTCTATGTATGTATGTATATTATATATATTGTGACCTTATATGGACGCACAGCATAACATTATTGTACAAAAGCGGCGATCAAATTTCCTTAAGATTATTGTCTTAGTATACAAGATGCCAGGGGACCGTTTCCGAAAAAAAAGACAGACGATAGTACTAATGACACCTTTGATGATGGGACAGAAAAAGAAAATNGGGGGTGGGGGGGGGGGGGGGGGGGGGGGGGGGGGGTGAGAATGGCGTACGAAAACGTGCTTATACAATCAAGCATGAATAAGTTATTTATAATGTTTATTAATATTGAATTAATATATCCAATATTACAGCCTGCTTCTGGAAGGAGGCAATAGAGAACGAGAATATTTGTGAGTGGTTGAGTTATACCTCTAACTCAATTTGGTAAAGCTGTCGATGGGTTTTAGTAGGTATTCTGATCCTTGGCGTGTTCTACACTTCTTAGCTCTCATTACAGTCTCATTGTGTCAACGCATTTTCCAGGGCAAAATAAAGGCTAAATTAACTCTATTGAGTCGTCGTTACTTACTAACAAATATACAACATAAGAAATTTTGATTTACATTGTTGCAGAGGATTGCATTGTCAACGTATTTGAACTTTCGATTTAAATGATATCAATAAAGAGTCAACTTGCATTTTGACGCTTTTGTAATTTCGATGGTGTAACAAAACCATTCTTTTAAGTACAAAAGACATTACAGTAATAAATAATTTATCTTTAAAACACTCAATGTCTTACAAAATTTGGATTTTACACTTTCTTTCTTTCAGTTCGGTTATCTACTTGCCTGGATGATGTTCAGTATGGATATATATCGGTGAATGTTAGCTCGGTCCGGGCTCAGCGATACCATCATGTTCTTGGGCTGCAGCATTCTCTGCATCACGTCCAGCACTGTCGTTTTCCTGATCTTTGGAGCCTGAGACAATTATATCATCATATTCATAACTTTATCATTTTACTTTAATGTTGAGTAGGACATACGTGATGTCGTGCATTTGTCCCGTACAAAACATACAAATGTATGAGTGCCTCAAAATTATATTTTGTATTACTTCAAATTTTATGTCCTGGTATTACTGGTAACTACACCATAGAGTATAGGGTGTGAGCAGGAAGAAATGGGACTGAGCCCCGTATTGAGTAGAGATAGCAAGCAGGGTGTGTGAATAATTCGAACATACGATATATTCGTTCCGAATCGAATGGTAATATTCGATTCGAAAGTCGAATCGCATAATTGTTGTAAATTCTAGTAGGCTGCATAAAATTAACAACTCATTTAAGGGTAACTGTATACGTTTCTATAATAAACTCCCACAAGACGTTTTAGAAATGTCAATTAATAAATTCAAAGTCTTTGTTAAAAGAAAGTTGATAGAAAAATCGTATTATAAGTTGCAAGAGTACTTAGACGATAGAAACGCGTAGGAGTGAACGAACTGCTCTAATTTGAATTGAAATATATTAAACTAATATGATATTGTAATGATGATGATAACAAAAAATCAAAACACCCGACTGAGTTTGTTGTGGGCTTTTCTCGGATCAAGGCGCGAAGGAACCCGCGTAACTTTAGATTTTAAGTCGTTCTGGAGTATCATCATCAGACGTACATTAGAATTAGAGCGTGGAAAAGAAAAGAAAAAAAAATATTCGACGATTCAAAAGTGCTGTAATATGCCTACTTGAATAAATATATTTTGATTTGATTTGATAATTCGAATTTTTTTCCGAATTATTCGTATTTTCAATTCAGGCTTTCTTATGGTCATTATTCAAATATAACAGTCTATAATTTGTCGTTTTTCCGACTACTTTGTTGCATAATAAAATACAAATTGTAAAAATATAGTAGACGAAAATGACTCGGTGAAAATTTTTTCGGAATTTTTTTTTGCCAATATCACCCATCTAGATTTTTTATGGTACTGACAGAGATGAACATATATTGAAAATGAGCAATTGTATTCTCTGGGTAATTGTTTTTTAAACGAAAAGTATATTAATCGTAATTGAAAATCCAGAGATACTTCATTAATGCGCGAATTATTCGAACGATAATCGAACACCCCTAATAGCAAAATTAAACCATCATAAAAATATTTGTAAACCGTAACATGAAACCGCCACTCTCTGAAGCAAAGCACTTTTTAAAATACAAGGACGTCAAAATTTCAGTAACATTAACAGCCACATTTTAAAATAATACATACATACATACATAGCATCACGCCTCATTCCCATAGGGGTAGGCAGAGACAACATCCTTCCACTTGCCACGATCCTTGCATATCTCCTTCGCTTCTCTCATTCTCATTAAACCTTTCATACAAGTTCGTCGGTTTAGAGTACTCTTGACCTGGCCGTTATTTAAAATGTCCTGGATTTGGTCCAGGAACGTTCGCCTTGGTCTTCCCCTTCCAACTTTCGCATTCACTCTTGACTCATAAATCCTTTTTGTCAGTCTCCTTTCATTCATTCTCTCTACATGCCCAAACCATCTAAGCATACCTTTCTCAATTTTAGTCACTACGTCTTCTTTTATACCACAACGTTCTCTTATCACACTATTTCTTACTCTGTCACTCAGTTTTAATCCACTCATGCTTCTCAACGCTCTCATCTCTACCGCATTTATTTTACTTTTGTGATTCTTCTGCCATACCCAACTTTCACTACCATACATAAGTGTTGGCACCAACACTCCAGCATGCACTGCCAGTCTAGCCCTTTGAGACACCATCTGGCTATTCATAAAAGCATGCAGAGCACCATTTACCATATTCCCTGCATTCACTCTCCTTTCGATATCACTTTCACATGTTCCATCTTTTGTAAATTTAGATCCCAAGTATACAAATTCTTTCACCTCTTCCACTTGTTCCCCATCTATCAAAATATTGCCATTCATCATAGATTCATCTCGTTCAAAAAGCATAACTTTCGTTTTGTTTACATTCACTTTCATTCCTTTCCCTTTCAAAGCTTCATTCATAATATTTAGCATCTCCTGAAGCTCGTTAGCGGATGACGCAAGTATTACTTGATCATCAGCGTAGAGTAAACATTTGATGAGTAATTCATTCATTCTTAACCCATACATACTTTCTTTTAAATCTGTCAAACATTTATCCATGAAAAGGTTGAACAGCCATGGTGACGCAACACATCCCTGTCGAACACCTCTTTCGACAGGAAACCACTCCGTGTACGCTCCGTTTATTCTGACACAGGCACTAGAACCCTCATAGAGAGACTTCAATGCTTGGATCAGACAACCGCTCACCCCATACGTAGATAACGTTGACCACAGCTCATTCCTCACCACTCGATCATAGGCCTTTTCTAAATCTACGAACGCGCAATAAACTTTTTGGTGTTTAGCCAAACATTTTTCAGTTATGCACCGTAAAGAAAAGACCTGATCCGTACATCCCATTCCTCTTCTAAATCCCGCTTGCACGTCCCATATTTTCCCATCAGTTTCATTAATCACCCTTTCAATTAATATCTTTGCATACAATTTGCCGACGACACTAAGAAGGCTGATACCGCGGTAATTTTTGCACTCCTGCTGTGACCCTTTTCCTTTATATAGAGGGACAATTACGGCCTTGCTCCAATCTCTTGGGACTTGACCTTTCTCCCAGCATATATTGAAAAGGCAGTACAGCTGAGCTACCACAATCCCGCGGCCAGCCTTCAGCATCTCGACTGACACTCTGTCATACCCAGCAGCCTTACCTGATTTCATACCTTTTATCGCTTTCATGATGTCATCCATACTAATCTCGCTATCACTTGTCTTACATTCATTGCTATCCGCAGAGGCCATATTACCTCTGCTTCATTTCTTTCAAACAAACTTTCAAAAAACGTTATAAAATAATAACGTTATTTAAAATTGTACCTAAAATAAAATAAAGTAAGATGCTTTTATCTACAATTATTTGGAAAAATGGTTAATATTGTAATTAAATAAAAAACGCCTTTCCTCATTTGTAATGGGACCTTGTACTGGCTTAGTGCAAAAAAGAGGCAATTCTTACAAATTTATTTTTATATCATGTCTTCCTTAACTATAAATTGGTTGTATAATATTCTTTACCACTATCTTATTTTAGTAAAATTTTCTTTGATATGATATAAATATAATGGGATGATTACTAGCTAATTCCCTTATATATGTTTCATGAAAATTTTTGCTTTTAGGGCATCATATCAATTTTATTTATACAAGCTATTAGAACACTCTTGAAAAGATAAATTTCGCTTTTTTCAAACAAAATTTGTCTACCTGGAAATGGAAGTAAAAACAAAACTGTTACAAATGATTGTAGGCACAAAATTACCAATTAACTTTTATATAATATTAATCTATAAGTTTTTGTAGTGCTCCCAAAAGATGCTCCAGAGATTTTAATAGAAAGCTAAATGTTTCATGCTGCAATAAATAGTGAAGTTTTGTATACTGACGGTGTTGAGTTCGTGGTCAGCCGTGAGTGGTGTATAACCCGTCATGAGGAAGTGCAGCCGAGGAGTGGGGATGAGAGGGGCCACCAAGCTAATCAAGTCGTTGTTCATGTACGAAGGGTACCTGAATATAACAATAACTAAAAGTATTGCAAGACGTCAAACTATTGAGACATACACATTATTGAGACAGTTGTTTGCATCTCATCATAATCTATTTGTTATCTATTAACCTAAAATAAAGTAAAATATAATTGGCTAATAAAACAATCTCGTGTTTACTATAGACCACATGTTTATGCTGCGGCAGATTATACAGAAGACCGAGGAGTATAATCGACCACTTTGCTTGGCATTCGTGTTGAAGGGAGGGAGCAAATTACTATATAAAAATATATAGATAATATCAAAGTTTGTGCTTTTAATTTTTTTTGACAAGTAAGGTTTCTAAAACGAATATACATATTTAAATACTGTACTATTGTGTAGCAAGAAACATACCTTAATGTAGCAGTGCTGGCACTCATAATGGTTGACACAAGAGTATTTATCTGGGCAAAAGATGGGTTCTGTATATGCAGACGGTCACTAGCAATCCTGTTGAGTGCTGTGTTGTCCAGAACCATAACACAATCAGCACTCTCTGTTAACCTCTTCAGGGTTAGAAGGGAATTATAGGGTTGGACTACCACATCACTGCAATAAAGAAAACATTCTATAATAAATCATAAAACTTATAAAATGAATTCTAAAACCCATAGTCCTTTTCAAACGTAGTAGAACTGCCAATATAATACTAGTTGAAAGATCTCATTCCTTGGGACCAACAACATATTTTGATGAAATAAATACTCTTATATAAAAGAAGAGTATAATTTTATACTGAACCTTACTAACTTGATGCCACTTTATGTTTTGATGACCCCTACTTAGGAAAGCTTTTGAATAACCAATTATATTGGCCACATCATTTTTAGACACAATTATAATGGTCACTCAAGAAAAAGCTAATTTTTGCCCTTTCGCACCCCAACCAGAAATGAATAAAAATAAAGTTTCTGCTATTACACTGATATTTGTGTGAATATAAGATATGGTTTGGTACTTCAGGCATAATGAGTTTTTTTATTACTTTCTGTGCACCACATTAAAACAAAAACAGGTATATGTCTATTATAAGAAGGCAGAGTACAAAAGGCTGTCTTATTGCTTCAAAGCAGACCAGACCTTTGATATAGGAATAGTTGTATCAAAGAAAGGTGTTTTCTTGTTATTTTCCATAATAAGATTTATGATATTCCTATTTCACAAGCTATTTAAAAATTAAAGAACAGCTACAGATGTAATACTATAACTAATCAGATTATTAAATAGACCAAACAAAAATTAAATATTACCTTATCTCATCCAAGTTGGGGAAGACACTGTAAGTCTGCACCAATTTCTTCGGGAACCGATCTGATAGATGCTCCAGGATATAGGAACCCATACCTGAACCTGTCCCTCCTGCTATTGAGTGACACAGCACAAAACCCTAAAAATGATTTATTTATTTATTATAGGTTCACTAGCGAATACTCACATAATTGTTGCATAAATTACATTTGAAAGCTCTTACAAAATATGTGGACTCATTTCAAAGTGAACTCCACATACATAAACAATTAAATAAGTCACAAATATCTATGAACTAAATTGTACATTAATCTTACTCAAAAAACAATTGCAAAATTACATGCTATAAAAATTACAAACAAAATAACTAAAAATGATACTGTGAAAAACATAAGTAAAAAATAATCTATTACTTAACAGTTAGTAGACTTATAACTAATTTACGCAAGGCAACTGGTGAATTCATTTGTATATCAAGTGACCTGCTGAATTTATTATATAATTTGCAAATACGAGGGATGGCAGAGTTTGCACCGAACACTGTTCTGGTGTATGGTGGCATGAGAGGAGTAATAATGTGACATGGGACATCTCTATGGTACTCTAAAGTTGATCTTATTTATTAAACCTGAACAATCCATTAAATTCCTTAATAACTTATACAAAAACATTCAACAACAACAATGATATCCAATTAAATAAAATAATTTAGTGAGGAGGCAATTTACTTCTTATGGTTGCTACACATCATACCAGAACACAAATCTTTGCTTAGTGGTATGTCTTTGCTGGTAGTGTGGTAATTAGCCACAGCTGTCCCACCAGGCCAGACTCAGACAAATTAGAAAATCCAGCCTACCAGGGATGACACTGGACCTCTGCTAGCAAAACTAATATTTGCACCACTACACGAGAGAGGTCATCATAAAAAAACACTGAAATATTTTTCCTAATTGTCACATTCACTCTCTCAAAATATTTGTACACATCAATGTTTGTATTGTCTAAATCTACACAAAAATGACAAAGTAACAATAAAATAATGCTTAACTATAATGATTTCTATATAACAAAATAAAATCTAAAATATTTTTCCAAATCCCATATCTTACCTCTAAACTATCACTGCCTTCAGCTTCTCTGTTAATAATATCAAATACTTCTTCATTTAATTTTTCACCCTGAGCAAATCCAGATGCCCAGTTGTTACCAGCTCCACCACCATGTTTTGACAAATATACATTCTCTGGGTTGTATAGCTGTGTAATTATTTAAATGTTGCGGCATTAGTACATTTGTATTCTTTACTACATTTCACACTTTTATAAGGATGCATATCGAATTAAATCAAGCGTATTTTACTGATGTATTAAAGGATATATATCACTTTTTACATAGGTAAAGATATAATAACCTACTAAACTCCTTAGACTAAAGGCATTCCTTTAAGAGCAGTTCTTAACCTTTTTAAGTCCATTACCCAACTAGGATCACACATTTTACACCTCCTCCCAATGATGAACTCAAACAATATTTTTTGATACAAATATGTAGACTTTATTAAACATAAAAACAGTTGCACATGAAAAATTGAAATAATTTCACTCTAAACTGTATTTATAAGCAAGATTTAACTCAATAAATATATAAGAATGATTTCACAATTATTACTGTTACCCCCATTACAGTAATTACCTCCAGGTTAGGAACCTAGGGCCTTTAGGAGAGATATGTGGTTTCTTGTTAAGAGCCAAGAGGTTCGAATCCTGTGCAGATGCAACTAAGCTCTATTTGATGTATATGCAAAACTTGTTTCTCAAATATCATAAAAACCCTCTCACCTATAAGTCAACCCAGTGCCCAGCAGGACTTCATACTTAACTTAATTTAAAGAATAGTAGGTTTTAATATCACAAACAGTAAGGGTATTTTTAAATATATATAATGTTTCTTTACCTTCGCATATGGAGAATTCATAATCGTATGTATAACACGAGGCTCCAAATCTAAAAGTACAGCTCTGGGTATGTAATGATCGTCGTCTGCTTGATAAAAAAATACGTCCTTACGATCGCAACCAGCAGAGGCGAACTCTTCCAAAATACCCTCCGGTGATATTCCATGTTCAATGCACAATTGTTTCCAAAATTCGAAACCAACTGGAAATAAATATGTACACGGGAAATCATTAATTAGGTATTTCATTTTATAGTAATTTAAAAATTGCGGTATGCTTACTTTGATTACCGCATTGGCCGAGTTGAAGTGTTATCATTTCGCTCGGCATTTTAAAATTTTCTCATTGGCTTTATTTTGTACTTTGTCTTATATGATTAATATTATTAACTTTTGGAATAAAGCACTATTTAAAAGAAGTTTAATAACCGTCAGAAATGAATAAACAAATAAGATCTGACAATGTCAATTGACAATATAGAGCAATACTATTGCTGTGAAAAAAATTAAGAGATATAAAATTAACTTTTTCCAGGTGAATGCCCTAACATACCATCTTAATATATTATTATTTATCTTCAGGTGAAGTTTCAGAAAATCGCTAACTTGTCAGTCGTCGCTTCAACCGATGGACGACCACAGCTGGACATAGGTCTCACGTAATGATGTCCACAAGGCCCGATCTTGCGCCGCCTGGCTCCAGCGGCTACCGGCGACCCTCCCTATGTCGTCGGTCCACCTTGTGAGGGGTCTTCGTGCCCCAACGTCCATCGGTCCGTCGGACCATGCGCCCCGCCCATTGCCACTTCAGGTTTGCGATTCGTAGGGCTATATCGATCAGAACTTGTCAGTAATAAGTAAAAATTACTTCCCTAATAGTTAACATTGGATTGAATCACAACATACAATAATAGTGACGGCTATTCGGCTTACAATTACTTTTATTATAATCTATTATTGAATATTTTCTATTCTGTGGAATAAATGTCAGCTGTAGGGTGTTTGCCATTAATACGTCAAACAGAAACACTTGTCAACAACACTCAAAATACTAAAGATAACTTAGTCTTACTTTCATGTTCGAGACACGTCCCATAGTTAAGGAAAGTTCTGTACCTTATACGCTACTAATAGAAAATAATGAAGTAAAGTTGCATATGACCATCGTGTTTATTGATAATATACCACAAATTTCAGTTTTTTCACAATAAGGTAAATATCTTCATCTACTTGATGTCCTTCGTATAATTATTACTTAACTCGCGGCCTACGACGCGCTGAGAATTTATTAGTATAATATGTCATCCCAGTAGTTTCGTAATGAAAGGCTATTTAATCTTTTATAACCGAGTGTAATAATAATTGTTTCATTTAAACAAAACTTTTCCAATAAGTGCTAACAAAATATCCTGAAAATTATTATTTATTGAGTAATTATTAAATAGTAAAATATAATAATGTATAAGCGTGAAACTCAAGGTGGTAATAACTTTTTCTATTGTTATTGTAACAGAGACTTGCAGAGCTAACAATGCCCAGAAAATTGCTGAAGTTTTTAATAGTTTTTGATAATACTTCTCTTCTCTATTTCCCCGGTCAATTTTTGTCTGGGAAAGTATTGATGGAGCTACAAGATGATACACCAGTACTTGGTAAGTCTTAAATACTCGTTTAGGCAAATTATTTGACACCTACACAACTTCTGCAAAATTATGTGGGTTGAGAGGTCAGTTAGCCATTCCCTTGGTATTAGGTTATTACAATTTAATCAAAACATTAATAGATACATTATTATGCCTCATTGAAGTACTAAGACATATATAAAATAATATAATTAAGATAAATATAACAATATAAAACTTTAGAAAAACCTGAATTTATATGAGTACTAAATATTAAACAGCTTTATGGTAATATTTTTATTTAAGACTGTTACAGAAAAATAAGAATGAATTCAGTATTATTATAACAGCTTTAGAGATATCTTAATCACAAAAGATAAAAAAACAAATGTTTTAACTTTTACATAAGCACACTCATTTGAAAGAAAGTCCTTTAATAAAACTGGACTTTTAATTAATATGAATTGAGAATTTATAGGTTAACAAATATTAAACATAACTAAACATGTATTAAAAAGTACCTAACAAAACTGAATCTGATTTTGAGGTAAACACAAATTGATATTAACTTTGTTTTTCTGATTCTTTGTTTGTATTTATAAATATTATATAAATTATTTTCTTTATTAAGAAAAACTTTTTATTATCAATCATATATCGTTGGTCTGTCTCATGTCTACAGACTGTCAAGTACAGCTTCACCTTTATTATGATTATAAGAAACAGACTGTTTATTTACAACACTGTCACTATTTTAATTATCAGAAAATGTTTTAGGTCTACATTTTCATGTAATAGGAGAAGGAGTAGTGAGAGTGGGATCAGGCAGACATGAGCGACTCTTTGACAAAGAGAACTATATTGATTTTCGAATGCGGCTCCTTGGTGAACCAGGTAATTGTTAAATCCTTATTATTACTGACATATAAACTTCATGTTTATGTTTATCTAACAATTTCTTGCATAGTTACATTTTCTTGCATAGAACTCACAGACTTCCATTAACCACTGGATTCACTTATATTATACTTCTATATTGTTTAAAAAAATTTTCATGCAAATTTGTATCTAAAAGTATATGACATTGTAAGGAATCTGGTTATGTAATTACAGTGTCCTTTTGTAATGACATCATAGTTGCAGAAATAAATGGGAGATATTAAATATTTGGAAACTTACCTCTGATATTCTGTTAATGGATACCATAAATTCAAAATTAAATAAGTTGCAATATAAAGATGGTTTGTGATTTGTTAAGTTTATTCACAATTTACATTATATTTATATTGTCGAAAGACTAATCGAATTTTGGTATTTGATATGTTAAAAGTTATACCTAGAATTTACTATATATTTGGTAATTAGTAACATGTCTCGAAATATTTCTTAATTTTGTATTGCAGGGCATGGTGCTTCAATATTGTCCCCAGGTATTCACAGCTTCCCTTTCAAGCTAGGTTTACCAATGGGCTTGCCTTCCACATTCCTGGGCACCCATGGCTGGGTACAGTACTATTGTAAAGCAGCACTAAGAGAACCCAATGGATTGACTCATAAAAACCAACAAGTTTTTATTGTTATGAATCCAATAGATTTGAATCTGGAGCCACCAGTTTTAGCTGTGAGTATACCTTCCCATGTAGTACTAGTAAATGTGATCTGTTTTGTTGAATTTAACATTACTTAGTATAGTATTTTACAATACTTAGTATATTATATTTAATATTACTGGTATAAGTTTTACGATATTAAATTATTATATAATGTTTGTTCTAGAATCACCTATCTGTTGGTGAAAATCACATTAATATTGATCTTGTTGTTATTGAGATCACCAGTATCACAAAGACAGATAAAAAATTGAAAATGTTATTTATTTATATGCCATGCACATTTGATTTAATTTGCTGTTTAAAACAAACTACGCTGAACATTTAATACATCAGTAGCATACAAATCAATAAAAAAGATATAATGAAATAAACTATAAAATAAGATAAGGAAACAAACTAAACTAAATGGACATTAAATAAATTTTAACTTAATTGATATTTTATGGAATGTTATTTCTAATGTAGCCTGTAAGGTCTTTTTAAAATTTATTCATATTGTTATTTTTGTTTATTTAGATTATTATATAGATGTACTCCTGTAATTTGTTTCTTTGGCAATTATTTGATTATCACTAGTATGACAATCATTTATTAACGCGATTCTAATAAAACATGTCTATCAAATTATATGAAAGTGATTTTATGGTCATGTGTACACTTGCGTATAAGTCCAGTAGCTCCCAAAGTAAACCGCGTTTAAGAATATTGTTAATGTGAGCCCCTTCGGCAGCTTACTCTTGCGAACATTTGCCGGTTCAGGATAAATGAAAATGCCACCAGATACTTCCACCAGAACGCTCCGCCGTCTACTTGTCACCAGACGAGGATTATGTATTGCGATCGAACTGTTGTTCAGCAGGAACGTCTTTGTCAAATTGGCTTTCTGTTATACAGAGTCAGCGACTGGCAAACGTGCACTATTGTGACAAGCAAACGACGTTGGCTGGTATTTATTTGTTATAAAGTACATCCCATGATTGGTGTTCGATTATTGACCAATCACAGGGATTACATTAATTACACAAGCAACTTTATTCTCGCAAATGACAATCATACAAATATATACACGCTATAGTCAACAAACATTTTTGTATATACGAATATTTTCTATATAGGGACTCAAAGTTAAACAAAATATATTACGAAACTAAAACGATTTGAAAACAATATTAACTTTAAATGAAACAAAAGTATACTATTTCTAATTTGAGGAGTAAAGTCGCGAACAGTTAATATCAGACCCTTTTGTAAATTGGCAATCACATATGTGATGCAAGTAGTATTGACCTTCCAAGACAATATAACAAGTACTTGTTTTGTGAGCATGTGTCCCAGGTTCTATTCCTATCTCTAGTCATGTCAATGTTAATAAGCTGAGAGAGACAACTGGCTGAAGTGGCTCTCAAAAAAAAAAAGATCACAACTATTTCGAAGCTGTTAAGAAAAGTTGTCAGTTTTTTGTTTGTCAATAATCGGTTTTACTTTTAAATAGGTCAAACAAATATTGTTTTGTTATGTCGTAAAAAAATGTGAGAACTCATTTAAAGTCATTAAGTAAGTAAGTAAGTAGCAGCCCATTAACGTCCCACTGCTGGGCACAGGCCTCCTCACTCCGAAGAGCGAGGGTTTTTAGAGCATAGACCCACCACGCTGCTCCACTGCGGATTGGCAGGCATAGTACACAAGTGCACTCTCTATTCCTTCACTCTCATAGTCCGATGTGACGGGAATCCGACACGACCGGAGAGAGATCAGGCGCAGGACCGACGGCTTAACGTGCTCTCCGAGGCACGGGGGTGGAGCACACCGCCAACTTCCCAACTTCGGGCAAATATTGAGAAAATCTTAAATAGAAAACTCAATATTGATTTTTGAATCGGCCCGACCCGGGACTCGAACCCAGGACCTCATGTCTGTAGTCGAACATGCTAACCACTAGACCATTGTTGTGTATTATACATGAGGTGATAAATTAGCTCTGTTGTGGTCATACTGACGCCTTGATATTGCCATATATGATAATTTCCATGGATGTGATAGAATTTAACTATATTTCCTGTTGTGTAATCCTCGCAGTTACCAATCCCGGGGGAATATGGGAACGTTCGCAGTTAGTGAGTGTTTACATTACATTGTGATGATGGTTATTGAACTCTCTCTTCTTTAGGATTTCTTCGTATATATTTATAATGTATTTATTTTACTTACTATATGTATGTGTTATCTTTATTTATTATAACAAATATACGACTGATTCCTTATTTTTTACTTCTTATATATCGATACGTGTATATGTATATATATATGTATATGTATGCATGTGTGTGTGTGTGTGTATGTGTATGTGGATGTATAGTGCACAGGTCCGTGGCGCTATCTTTAGTTAGTTTTAGTTTTATAGGCTGCAGCTGAAAATCAGCGCCGTGTGTCCGGATTTTCTTACTCGGACGCATAGCAATTGCTGAGCTGCAGACCTTTTCTACATTGTATATATATAGGTAGTAAGTTTAGTATTTTTCATTTATAATAGTTTGTTTGTTTATAAATAAGTGTATTTTTCCTTTATTTTTTGTTGACGATTGTGCATGCAATGTAGAATAAATTTATATTCTTTCCTTCTTATTGCGTCGGTAGCAAGAGTTCGAGTTGAGCGTGGAGCACAAGCTGGGCGTGGGCTGCGTGGGTGGCGGCGCGGTGAGCTGCCGCGTGGCGTTGGACCGCGGCGCGTACGTGCCGGGCCAGAGCATCGCGCTCTCCGCACTCGTGGACAACCGCTCGCGCACGCACATCCGATCCACGCGCGCCGCGCTCACCGAGGTACCTGCCTCTTAAGCTCCATTTCAGACCACTTCAACACTATTATCCATATCTTTAAACTGTATTAACGGGTACAGCGTCGGACTGGCCATATAATCAGGGTGGCATTGTGCCAGCCGGGCCCTCTACGGACCTGGCCTGCTGCGGCAACCGTAGCAGAGAAGATCTGTGCAAGCCAGGTCTTAGCTCTTGCGATCTAAATGTAAATCTAGATCAGATAGTTCTTCCATACAATTAGAAAGAAATTATGATCAATTCGCCACCTGCGGAAACTAATTATGACTTCTTTTCAGAAAGGCAATAACTTCAAATCAATTTATTTAGATTTTAATACCATTGTACATTGTTACTTCGCCAAAAAGGTAGCGGAACTTTTGCCTCACCTTGTACAAAACCCAAAAGGACGTCATTGCCAAAATAACCAAGTCCTTAATGGTTGCTTTATTACGTCGTTGATAATATTTTTTTGGAATATCTTAATTTGTGTATCTCAGTTTTTCTGACAGTATCCCATCTACCGTTATCTAGTCTCGGGCCTTAGCTTGACAGCCACCCGGGCCCTTTCGGCCCAATCCGACCGTGAGGTTGTGAATATCCAAGAGGATTTCATGTCTACTCTAGGTTTAATTATTTTATTAACACACTAATTCCTTAGCAACATGGTTTTACACCTAAAAGATCGTCTGTTACTAATCTTCTTAGCTGTCTCAATCATACTAAATTAGGACAATCACCAATCAACTGATATTATTTATCTTGATTACGAGAAGGCTTTTGACAGAGTGCCAATACGTCGACTAGTACTTAAATTAGAACATCTCGGCCTACGCGGTCAACGGCTAGGCTGGATAAACGACTTCTTAAACAACAGGACTTTCGCATGCGGTTTGGTGATGATATGTCAAGTACTCGCCCTGTACGCAGTGGCGTTCCGCAAGGTTCTGTACTGGGGCCGATATTATTCACTTTATACCTAACGGATTTACAGAATGTTTTGGATCTCCCGTTCTCCTAATTCATCCATAAAACAAAATTCTTCGGGAATCCCATACATCAATTTGAAAACATTTAAAAAATTTTAAAAGCTATTGATAATTGGATCAAGGAATTGCTACTATCGCTAAATGTCACTAAGTGCACTATTTAACTTCTTGGCAAAAAAAACCCTCAAGTACCATATTACTTAGGTAATAAACGGCTTAAGGTAGTGGTCTCTCAAAAAGATCTAGGAGTGACCATCAGTAACGACTTGAAATGGGAAGCACACATTATAAATATAGTCAAAAAAGTCAACTCTATCCTCTACACAATCACAAAAGCGTTTTTGCGTATACATATGAAAGCTTTTCTGACAATATACAAGACGTATGTGAGACCCTTATTGGAATATGCATTCCAAGTCTGGAGACTATGTTTTATAAAAGACATAGAAATGCTTGAAAAAGTACAGAAACAAGCCACTAAAATGCTACGAGAATTGATAAATTTTACATATGAGCAAAGGCTTGTAAAATTTGAACTCACCCTTAAGAGTAGGCGAGAAAGAGGCGATCTCATAGAAGCTTACAAAATCACGAACGGTTTCTGCGACGTTTCAGGGTTTGAAGTATTTAATAAAAAGTGTAACCCCAAGCTCACATTTTTTAGCTTGGGTATGAGTGAGCATCAACAAATCCATATATGCACATTCTCAGTAATAGATTTGTACACCAGTAGAACAAATTGCCTGAGAGTGTGGTGACTGCGAGAAAAATCAGGTCAAGAATAGACTGGACAAGCACAGAAATGGCAAAAAGCACAATTTACATAGGCGCATACGTGTGTAGCCTATTATAAATAACAATAATAATTGTTATAAGTAGTAATGCGAGCATGGTTGAAGGTAGTTAAAGCGTATTATGGCTCTAAAGGTGTGGTAGTGAGCATGGTTGCCTCGCTAGTATATTTGATTTCCCGTAGCACATGTTTAGGCAATTAAATTGTCTAGCTCTGGACTGTTGGATAGCTTTACCAACAGATTCGTTCCGATACTTAGAAGCCATTAAGAGACAAATTATCTTTATTTGTGTAGACAATCCAGTACAGTGCCCATGGGAAGGTGGCAGCCAAGGAGTCCCGGGAGCTGGCACGTTTGTCTCGTGGGAAGCTCCGTGCGGGAGAGGCGCAGAGATGGCGGGCAGAGCTACTATATGTGCCGCCTCTGCCTCCCACAAACCTCAGGGGGTGTCATCTCATCTCCGTGCAGTATGACGTCTTTGTGAGTATCTTCCACAGATTTCAGACTATTCGCTTCTCAGGGGATATGTTAATTAAATTAAAATATGACAATAATTAACTACATAATACAATTAATAAATTGTAATGAGTTTAAATGACAAAGGCAGAAGTCTGGTCAATTTATTATAGCTGTTCGTTATCACACAGACAACGGTCCATGCCCTGACGCAGTCATTAGGAATGCGTACCGAACCCGCGTTCTCTGCTTCTTTTATAGCACCCCTATTGCGGTTCGGAAACTGATGCGATCCGACGCATGTTCCTTTAACGAGTTATTGCTGTCTCTTTCCATTTAACTATCCAACTGCTTTAGTAAACAAGTACATACGTCTACTTCCGTGAGAACCGATATGATCCGACCCACACTTAGGGGCCGGCTATGTTAATAAGATTGTGAGTTAGTTTTTATTAAAAACTGTGGGTTTTGTAGAAAAAACTTCTAATGGCGAATCTAACTAAACTATTATTACCACATAAAATTTACTAAGAATGATTTGTCGTTATTTTTTAATTATGTGGAGGAAAATCCGAAACATAATCTTGTAAACTTTCATAAGTAAATTCGGAACAACTACCTAATATAAACGTAATCGTTAAATTTGACATATTATTGTATTCGAAATATTTGCACGCTGTAATCACAGTAGGATATGTTGGCTCAACTATAATTATTCCATCTATGTATATAACTCGTATTTGCCAATATAGTTCAAAGTATAGAGGCAAAGAAAAAACTTTTGAATGTGATTTTGACCTTAGATATAATGTATTGATTATCTTGACTGCAATCAAATTAATTGATCGTTTATAAAGTTGACTAAGACTGCCTCATTGGTCTAGTGGTTAGCATGTTCGACTACAGACATGAGGTCCTGGGTTCGAGTCCCGGGTCTGGCCAATTCAAAATCGATATTGAGTCTTCTATTAAGATTTTCTCAATATTTGTCCGAAGTTAGGAAGTTGGCGGTGTGATCCACCCCCGTGCATCGGAGAGCACGTTAAGCCGTCGGTCCTGCGCCTGATCTCTCTCCGCTCGTGTCTTATTTCCGTCACGTCGGACTATGAGAGTAAAGGAATAGGGAGTAGGTGAGTCTATGCTCTTAAAACCATCTCTCGTTCGAGAAAGGAGGCCTGTGCCCAGCTGTGGGACGTTAATGGACTGCTACTTACCTTATTTTTTATATACGATATATATGATGGTCTCGCTGGCGCAGTGATGTGAGTACTCACTTTGCTAGCAGAGGTTCCGGTTTCAACACCCGGTTGGGCAAATTTGGGATTGGTCGGAGGCTTCGGCCGTGATTAGTTACCACTGTACCAGCAAAGAGAATTTGTGCTTCAGTACGATGCTGTGTAGAAACCATAAGAGGTAAATTGCCTCATGCCAGATTAGGGCGCTTACATCTTAGACTGTATCATCACTTGTCACATCCGCAGTGGAGCAGCGTGGTGGGTCTATGCTCTAAAAACCCTCTCTCATATGAGTGAAGTGGCCTGTGCCCAGCAGTGGGACGTTAATGAGCTGCTACTTATAAAGTTGTAACCGACGATAATTACTTTTCAGTTCATAATCGAACCGAAAAGTTTAGAAAAAGAGGTGAAACTGCAGCTACCGATTCTACTGGGAACGTATCCTTTCCGAGATGATGATGCTGAAGCGCACCCCCCTACACACTACCCCACCACATTGCCCATCTTCAGACCCTGGCTGCACGACAAACAGAAGGAATGAAACATTCATGATATAGTAAAGGTCTGTACGATTTTGAATATATAACACTGACAAATTATTTTCAAGTAATATATCAATGTCGGACTGGACTATACCAAATTTTTTTATTCTAAATATACTGTATTCGCGAATTCAACAGATTTTGTAAAGTAATATTTTTTTTTTTAATTGAAAGGTAACATTGGGATAATCTGTCACTACTAATAATTTATAACTAGGTTGTATACAAAAAAATAACAAAATTGCATGCGTACAAAGTACACATGTCAGAAGTGAAACTTCTTTGGCAAATTTTTAAGTCTTGTTCATATTTATACAAATCTAAAACTAGATTACCGAGACTTGGATGCCACGTGTTTTTTGTTAATTTGATTTTATGAAGTATTTAATAGAAAAATAGTGTATGGCAAATTTAAATGCCACATGCTATTTGTAAATGTTAAAACTATCTAACATTCAAACGAATTATCAGAAACAAGCTGCACATCTTCGTGACGCTAATCACGCGTAAAATTGTTACCCTCAGAAAGAAGTTACACTTTAAAAAGTTAATCGAAATATTAAAATGAAGTTAAAATTTAAGAATTAATAATTTCTTTTCTTTTAAAGGGCTTTGTATTATTAGCAATACACGTCAGCCTTTTTAGACTTACAAACTAACACACGAAAGTTTTAAAACTATAAAATGAAATTAATATAATTAATAGAGAAAACGAAAGCACAGTGGCGTAGGGTTTTCCGCCGACATCGTCATTAATTGGATCCATTATTTAATTTCTTATTCTGTGGGCGTTCGTGGGTAATGTTGGTGCAATCAAACACTTTATTAATTAACTCGGATTATAATGTTCAATCACTTAATTTTCCCGATATCAATTTACACAAACTCATTAACAATAATAGCTAGGAACGCGACAGTTTCAATAGTCGACCACTCCGGCCGACTGCCACTCGAGAACTGCCGAGAGACGGGCCGGACTGCCATTTATTAACTCTGCCGATACAAAGATGGCGCCAGCGTTCCACAGACTATTACACGCGGACCAGCGATCCACAGACTCTTGTACTCCGACATATATATTTATTGCTGATAGTTTAGCGCTTGAAAGTGGTAAGTGATGAAGTGATGATACAGTCTAAGTTGGAAGCGCGCTAATCTGGGTAAGAGGCGATATACCCCTTACGGTTTCTACACAGCATCCTACCGGAACCCAAATTTCTTTGTTGGCGGTACGTCTTTGCTGGTAGGGTGGTAACTAGCCACGGCCTAAAGCCTCCCACCAGTCCAGACTCAGACAAATTAGAAAAACACAATTTCCTAAATTCGTCCTACCGGGGATCTAACCCGGGACCTCTGCCAGCAAGGCGAGTACTCGCACCAAATATTTTTAATTTCTTAATATATAATATAAACTTATATTAAGTTCTAATAAATAATTATGTCAGTGTTGCATGTTTGAAATGGAAAATGTGTTGAATGATGAAATATTGTGATAAATGACTTTCCCTTCCATTTTTTGTTGGAATTGAAAAAAAAAACGCTGCCAATATTTTGTAAGTGACATCACAATAACGCTGCGATTAATTAATGTTATATACAAGGTGTTAGATCGCTCTGGAAAACGAAGACGGACGATAATACTAATGACGGAACGGAAAAAAATCGATCCTGAATAAAAAACAATCTTATTTTTAAAACGTATTATTTACGCCCCGTACGTATTATTTACGTACGTATTAGTTAGAACAGCTAAATGAACATTTTCGCTCAATTTGGTAGTTTTTTTTACACGCACACCAGCGCCGGCCGCGTGTCGGTTGACTCGAGCGTCAGTAAAGTTTCGCTTCATTTAGCTGTACTAACACGATGGAGCATAAATAGTGCTAATAAAGCTTTTGAAAAATACAATTTTCCGCCCCTACATCAAATGTGTCGTTAGTACTATCGTCTGTCTTCGTTATTGGGAGCGGTTTTCTAACACCTTGTATACATATGCCTTTATTCATACGATTGTGTTTGAAAAGTTTATTGGAATATCAATATGATGTTTTTTTTATAATCTAATATTAAATATAAATAACCCATGCATTTTTAATTATAATTTACTGTTTCAGTGCTTTTTTTTAAATCATAAGAAATATGAGAATATTTATGTAATTTGTCCTTTACATAAAATGGTGCTTGTTTGGTGCTTACATTGTTTATCATAGATTTAGGGGAACAATATATATATATCCTTCACATGGAAAGTTGTCTATGGCATTTCCTTTAACATCAAATATTTTCAATTGAAATCTTTTCAAAATCGGCTCAGCCATTCCCAAGATTACCAGAGACAAGCAGACTTGCAATAAATGGTAATTTTTTACAGTAAAATTAGTTTTTTGGTACTGAAATATGACCCAGCCTATCTGCGGATTATATTGAAGATACAAACAGACAGACAAAATAGGGAAAATTTATGATGTTAATTAATCTCTGGTTTATTTGGTTATTCATTCTTTATTTACTCTAACCTCAATTATTTGTGAAAAATAGGCGGTCTTATGATGAGATCGTACATACAGACAAACAACTTTCTTAAATTCGGTCTTGTATATAAATATGTTGTAAAATTGTTATATTCATATTAAAAAACGACACTTCAATTATATTTAAATGCTCACATTTTGACATATACATTTTTAATCTTGTTTAAACTATACCTGCTTTACAAAAAAATATGTAGCGATAGTGCCATTTATACTTAAAAATAAGCTTTTTAATAAAGTATTAATTGTCATATTAAAGTTTTGTAAGTGAAACTTGAGGATATTATGATAAAATGCGTCCATAACTAACCTGTGATATACCGGTCCGTCCAATTATTCTAGTGTTATTATTACTATGTAATAATTTTTTTTAGATAAATATAAGAGCATGTATTAAATTATATTAAGATATATAATAATCATAAATAAACATTTTTAAAATATTTGTTTTTTTTTTTAATTATTAAAATCTACCTATTCCTCATCATATACTCACCAATAAACCGAATATCAGATCTTTGGAAGCTAAGCAAAACCATTTACTGTTTAGATATTTGCAAAGCGAAGCGAATTAATGTAAACCCTTACATCACATAAACCCAGCTCTCTGTTAGAAAACCAAACACCAGCACTCTATAAGGAGAGCTAACATCAGATCTTTGTAAGGATAGCTAACCCGAGATCTCTTTTAGGAGAGCAAGTCCAAGAACTCTGTTAGGAGATAAAATACCAGATCTCGGTCAGGAAGGAAAGCCCCAGATATCTGTCAGGAGAGAAAGACCCAAATTGGTTAGGAGAGGAAACCCCAATCTCTGTCAGTAAAGAATGTCCCAGATTGCAGTTAGGGGAGTAAACCCCCAATCTCTATTAGGAGAGCATGTCGCGGTCTAGCTTGTTTCACGGCAGACAGGGGTGGGTCAATAAAAGACTTTGAAGGAAATCTTTTATTGGCCTTAAAATCTGGTCGCCGCCCAGCACTGGTGGTAGGAATAATGCGTCACTGGCCTGAATCCAGCACCCAGGGTCAGGGGTGCAATTGCAGTTGCTTGACTCTGGACGCTCTCAGGAAAATCCAAGATGAGGGGCTCTTTCGAATAGATGGAGTCACTCAGCACGCGTGGTACTCCGACTTTAGAGTCACCTTGCACGCGTGGTACTTCCTAGCATTGACGTGAACCCCAGCGGTTTAAGCGTGGCGTTGCTAGTATGTCGCACAGGTCAGAGATTTATTCAACCGCGCACTGGTAGACCGAACAGGCAAATGAATCCGGCGCGGCGACAAGTGACGTACGAAGGACCGTGCGTTACCGCTAAGAACTATTAATTCTTCCTACTTATTATATTATTTTTAAGTACAACGTTACAAGCATATTCCAGATATCTGTTAGGGGAGCAAATTCCAGATCTCTGTCAGAACAGCATATTCCAGATATCTGTTAGGAGAGCATATTCCAGATATGTTAGGAGAGCAAATTCCAGATCTCTGTCAGAAGAGAAAGACCCAGATTGCTGTTAGGAAAGGAAACCCCAATTTCTGTCAGGAAAGCATATTCCAAATCTTTGTCAGGTGAGAAAGACCCAGATTGCTGTTAGGAGAGGAAACCTCCAATCTCGGTCAGTAGAGAAAGCCCCAGATTGCTGTAAGGAGAGGAAACCCCAATCTCTGTCCGGAGAGCATATTCCAGATATCTGTTACGAGAGCAAATTCCAGATCTCTGTCAGGAGAGAAAGACCCAGAATGCTGTTAGGAAAGGAAACCCAAATCTCTGTCAGGAGAGCATATTCCAGATATCTGTTAGGAAAGCAAATTCCAGGTCTCTGTCAGGAGAGAAAGACCCAGATTGCTGTTAGGAGAGGAAACCCCCAATCTCTGTCAGTAGAGAAAGCCCCAGATTGCAGTTAAGAGAGCAACCACTCTCTATTAGGGGAGCATATTCCAGATATCTAAAAGAAGAGCAAACCCAACTTTCTATTAGAAAAGTAAAAATATAATCTCTGCTAGAAGAGCAAACCCGTGATTTCTTTTAGAAGAACAAACCTCAGATGAGATTTTTGAGTTCTTAATAGCAATCAAAAGGGAAATATAATTTCTTCAATAACACTCCATATACAAAGGGCATTTAATAAAACAACCAAAAATATTTTTCTCATTTATTGGGTTGAGCTTCATTTAAAGTTTATCTTAATATATTTTATGCAGTGATTCTGATGAGAGATTTCTTTATAGGGAGCGTGTTGGAGAGCACTCATTACAGAAATATATACAATGTATATACACTTTGCCTGTTCATAAGATTATTACGCTGTAAAAGCCAGTAGGGCCAACAGCTAAACACAGTTCCAAAAAAAAAAAAAAATAGAGCTAGAACAACATTTACTTAAGTAATTTGAATTTAATATAAATAACCAATAAAAATATATTACACTGAATATATTGAACTGAACTTTTCTATTACATCTAATATAACTTTAAGATTTGTTAAGCCTAAAAGTCGTCTGACATTTTGTAAAATAAATGATGGATAAAACAAAATGTTATAGGGCGATTAAAAGGTTTATGATTCTTTAGAAATTTCTAGAATTAGCACAACAGAGTGATAACTATTTTATTTTACAAATTTACAATTAGGTCGTTTTTGCTTTCATGGGCTCATATATACGCGTATTAAGGGTACTTCTTTAGTAATACGTCTCAATTTCTCTCTCCTTCAATCTCTACGTAGTTTTTCTTTATATAGTAAGTATTACTTGTCTGATTCGTGAATGTCGTTACGTACTTCTATTGGTGGCATGCTTTATTTCTCAATATTTCTTATTAATAACGTAATTTGTTGACATTCTCTCTTGTTTATTAGTGCTGCACATGTCAGAAGTGAAACTTCTTTGGCAAACTGAATTTTAAGTCTTGTTAATATTTATACAAATTTAACTTCTATCTATCAAAGACTTAGGAAAAGGAAGATATTTGATTGTCATTAAAATATTAAGAGTGTCGAAAATTAATACAAATAATTTATTATGTGTTTCTTGTCAATATCTGAAATTATTAATTACATTTTGTTGATCAATTTAAAATTTAGAAAAGAAAATTTATTTGTAAATATTAAAACTAACTAACCTTTAAACGAATTGGCATAAGAACGCTGCACGCTTTCGTGACGTTAACCACACGTTTCATCCGTAAAAATTTTACCCTCATGCGCCTAAAGAAGTTTCACTTCAATAATTTTGGCTTTATAAGAGGCAAGAGAGTAATTGAAGGGTTTTAGTATTGATTCAATGGACACGAGTGCTGGCAAGAACATAACAAACACTGTATAAAGTTTCCTATTTATTTATACTGTCGCCTTTTCGTTTCATCGACATTCAAATCACAACGATGCTAAAGAAGTTATCATTTCAAAAGGAAAAACAATTAACATTGTGGTTTCATGAAATCACGAAGCTAGTGAAATTTAAATCGAATGAAATGTTGGCTGTAATGCGACATGGGATAGACTGACAAAATATCGATTTCGTCTGGAAATGAATTAAGAGCGAAATCTTTAAAAAGTTACGTCATAAGAAAACGTTGTTGTAATAAAAACAATGTAATTGGGCTGATTGAGCCTCTCTATCGCTTCGTCCGCGCTCACGTTCACATGCTGATCTCCGACGGAACTTGACTATGAGTTACGCCTTGCTGTGCTTGCAACATCTATGTATAAGAAACTCCCTAAAAAACTGCTTAAAAGTAACTTTTTACAAAAATGACACTCACATAATAGCTAAAACTAAATACTTCAAGTCCGAGGACTACTTCCTCCTCGGGCTTCCAGACTCGTCTTACTTCTTAAACTTTGATGTTCCTGTCTCTTTTTACTGTCGCCTTTTCGTTTCACCGCCATTAAAATCACAACGAAGCGAAAGAAGTTATCATTTCAAAAGGAAAAACAAAACATTGTGGTTTCATGAACTCACGAATCTAGTGAAATTTAAATCGGATGAAATGTTAGCTGTAATGCGACATGGGATAGACATGTGAAAAAATAGCAATAAAGAAAATTTTCACTTTAATAAAAATAAACCTTATTCAGTTCAATATAATACAAACCAATTGAAACTTGCATACGAATATACATCAATGACATCGACGCTGAAAAGCAAACTCGTAGTAACCAGCATAATAGGTTAGCAACAAATTATGAAATATTTTAACATAGAATGATTTCTATTTATTTTAATGTTACTGCATGTTTATTTTTCAACATCGATATATTAATAATTTTTATATATTAAATATCAAACGTAATACAAAGTGAGTATATTTACATATTTTGTCAACTTATCTTGTGACGGCATTCTCGAAGCAGACAAATAATGTTTATGTTTGTATGTCTTTTTGTGTGTGTGTGTTTTACGCCATTTTGTTGGCTAGTGCTAGGTGTAAAGCTCCCAACTGTGCCGTCCATTTGTCGAGGGCGTGGTAACGCGCTGCTCCTCTGGCACCCGAAGACAGCTCCAAAACTGAGTTCACCTGATCGATGCGACCGCTGATTGTACTGTCGCCAAAAAAAAAGCGTTACTTTCAGACACCCAACTTCTTTAGGCACATGAGGGTGAAATTTTTAGGATGAAACGCGTGATTAACGACACGAAAATGTGCAGCGTTTTTATGCTAATTCGTCTGAAGGTAAGGTAGTTTTAATATTTACAAAAACCATATGGTATTTTAATTTGCCTTAATATTTCATAAATTCACTTTTATAAATTTTAAGTTCAAAAACAAAATGTAATTAATAATTTCTAATATTGATAAAAAACAAGTGGTATTTTTATTAAAAATTCGTCATTTGAGATTTCAATAATTATTTCCATAAATTTTCGACACTTAATATTTTAATGACAATTAAATTTCTAACATATCTTCCTTTTTCTTTCCCTTTAAGTCTCGGAGATCTAAAATTTTACAGTTGTATAAATATAAACAAGACTTAAAAATGTATTTTTCCAAAGAAGTTTCACTTCTGACATGTGTACTTTTTAAATTATTATTGAAATTTTATGTATACTAATGTACGAAAAGGTTATTTAGTAAAAAGGAAGTAGCAGCCCATTAACCTCCCACTTCTGGGCACGGGCCTCCTCACTCCAAGGAGCGAGGGTTTTTAGAGCATAGACCCACCACGCTGCTCCACTGCGGATTGGCAGGCGTAGTACACCAGTGCACTCTCTGTTCCTTCACTCTCATAGTCCGATGTGACGGGAATCCGACACGACCGAAGAGAGATCAGGCGCAGGACCGACGGCTTAACTTGCTCTCCGAGGCACGGGAGTGGACTACACGGCCAACTTCCAACTTCAGGCAAATATTGAGAAAATCTTAATAGAAAACTCAATATTGATATTTGAATTGGCCCGACCCGGGACTCGAACCCAGGACCTCATGTCTCTAGTCGAATATGACTAACTAACCACTAGACCAATGAGGCAGGGTTATTTAGTAATGCAATCTTTATTGATAAGTTTTAGATTATATGCTCACTGTCAATGGTATATGTCTATCGCACATTAAACACTGAGTAGAGAGAGCATCTGTCCGCAATACGGCTAGTGCTGTATGCGTGAGACCAAAGGAAGCCACACAGACTGTTACGTAACGAAGCGGTTAATCCCCCCCCCCCCCCCCCTAAAAAATTATCACTACAAAAATCTGCTCTAAATAATAATAAGAAAAGCCTTTATTCGCCAAACATGCAAAACAGAAACATAAATGCCTTAAAGTAAATTACTACTTCAAAGTCATAACACGGAAAACAAATAAACTTTCATAAAGTGAAAGTGAATTTTCTTCATGAGCCGTAATTTAGAATTTAGAACGATCTACCGTTTTATGGAAAATTTTATGGAATAGTAAATTATTATTCAAAATGCCATACAATTGTGCAGACTTACTTGTCAAGAATGCAGGTCACCAGCAAGTTCTCGACTTCCTTCTCGTCAATGTTCAGCTCCTTGGATATAAAGGGTATATGTATTCTGGTGTAGGGCCCGATTAGTTTGATAAGCACCTGCGTCCTGATGTTCCGCAGCAGATCCTCGATGTGCTCGCGGATGAAAGGGTCGTCCATGATGTTGTAACTGTTGTGCTTCAGGATGGACTCGAAATCATTTATATCGTTATTCTGGTAAGCCATCACAAGGTTGGTCATTGCAAGTATTTCTGGATCGTTTTTATACGGTTTCGCCTCTTGAGAGTCGAAGGGGTTGATGCCGGATTTCATTAACCTGGAAGAGTTTCCAACTTAGTTTTATACAAGCTTGCTTGTTGTTTCGTTCATGAAGAATTTATTTGTCGAGCTATTCTTGGACAATATCTGACTGAAATCCAATTAGACAAAAGTTTTTGTTTTTATGGCCATCCAGTACACAAGTCACATGATAAGTGACTATCCCACTTTATCAGATATATACCGACAACATATATATTTCGAATGGAAATCATACAGCTTTAGAATTAATTAATGGTGAAAACTTAATAAAATTACGTAATAACGTTATAAGAAAACAATGTTGTAATAAAAACATTGGAATTAGGCCGATTGAGCCTCTCAATCGCTTGTTCCGCGCTCTCGTCCACATGCTCATTTCAGGTGGAACGTGACAATGTTACGTTTTGCAGTTACACTTCGCAGTGCTTGCAGCCGCAACCATCGACTATATAAATGAACCCCCTGAAATGCGTGTGTACAAAGTATACATGTCAGAAGTGAAACTTCTTTGGCAAACTAATCTTTAAGTCATGATTATAATAATATTATATTTATATAAATACAAAACTTAGGTTTTCGAGACTTAGAGGGAGAGAAAAATATTACAAATACAAATAAATTATTGCAATCTCAAATGACGAATTGCAAATAAAAGTGCAGTGCAATATTAGAAATTATTAATTAATTTTGTTTTCGAATTTAAAATCTGGAAAAGAGAATTTATGAAATATATTAAATGGCTAAATGACGATTGGCAAATTAAAATGGCACATGTTATTTGTAGAAATTAAAACTACCTAACCTTCAAATGAATTCGTATAAAAAACGCTGCACATCTACGTGACGATAATCATTCGTTTCATCAGTAATAATTTTACCCTCGTGCGCCTAAAGAAGTTTCACTTCAAAAAACTACTGAAACTGAATTTTGAAAAAAGTGAAATAAATGAAACTCACATATTAGCTAAAACTAAATACTTCAAGCAAGTAGTTCTCCTCGGGCTGCCTGACTCGTCGTAGTTCTTGAACGCCTCGAAGAAGTCTGTATGCGCCTTCTCGAACTCACCCTCACGCAAGTGCATCTTACCACCGCACTCTGAAAGAAACATGCCCTCTTTACCATCGTGGTCTCCTTTGTGAGACTGCTTCAGCTGCTGAATATCGATGAGACAAACCCATTGTGGTATGTACGCATAAATACATTATAAATAAGACGAATTAAATTTATGAAAATCGCAATGAAACTTATTGGATTTAAAGAAATATGTTTTAAAGAATATTGGCGTCGTTATTGTAAAGTGTACTTCAAATCTAGAAATACAAGGTGAGAATTTGTATAATATCTTTTACAAAGTGATAATTTCTTATGGGATTACCGCTTCGTAACGTAACGCGTTACGGCAGATGTATGCCTAGTTTCTCACGCATACAACAGCGATAGACGACATTCAGATAGACTCTTCTATCCCTCTCTAGCCAGAGTTTAATGTGCGATAGACATATACCACTTATACCAGTGAGCATATATCCTAAAATTTCATCCATAAAATATTTTATTACTAATTAGTCTTTTCTTATATTGTCATATTAATACATAGCATCACGCCTCATTCCCATAGGGGTAGGCAGAGACAACATTCCTTGCCACGATCCTTGCATATCTCCCTCGCTTCTTTCATTCTCATTAAAACTTTCATACAAGTTCGTCGGTTTAGAGTACTCTTGACTTGGCCATTATTTAAAGTGTCCTGGATTTGGTCTAGGAACGTTCGCCTTGGTCTTCCCCTTCCAACTTTCGCATTCACTCTTATTATATATTAATATACGTAAAATTTAAATAATAACCTAAGCTTTTCTCAAGTTACACAATTTCTATGTTCAATAGTACCACTTAGATTAGTTTAAGTTATCACTTCTATCGGGATTACGAGTTTCTACTTACCCCTAATTACACCCATGATTAGGGGGTGAGGGATGGCGGACTTGATGTGTAGAGACTGCTCGTAGAGAGCTTTGAGCTTCTTATTGTTCTTCTGCGCCGTGTACATTTGGATTTCCAACGCGTAGATCTCCAGCAGCTGGGTTCCCTTCTTCAGGTCATCTTCACCCTCGTCCGTCTGTAAAATTAAACCAAATTTAATACAATTAAAAAGTGACTTAATGAGGGTGTGTGTGTGTGTGTTTTCTTGCCCTTATCCTACTAGGTGGGGTCGGCACAGCATGTTTCCTTCCGCCACTTCACTCTATGCGCTGTCATTTCTACATTCACATCCTTAATACACATATCCTCTTTGACACAATTCATCCACACTTTTTTTGGTCGCCCTCCCCCGGCCATGCCGCTTACCATCATATTTAGGACCCTCTTACATACATGGCTATCCTCCCTTCTCATTACATATCCATACCAGGCTAACCTTCCACTTCTTAACTTCTCGGTCACTGNCATGAAAATGATCTATCAAATAAAGTGATTTTGTCTTAAAGACCTACATCTAAACCAAATACTTGGCTCTGGTTTTATTCTGGCAGTATATTAAAAACACTAGTAAGATTTTTATGTGTGAAATATAATTTGAAAAGATTACAGATTGAAATCCCATATTTAGGAGTTAAATTATTGGCAAAATTTCATGTGAATAAAACTTATTTACAGGATTATTTTCAGACAACCAGCAATAAATTCTATAAGCAATTATTACTCAACTATTATACATTCCCTAAATAATATGTATTGTTTTTTTATAGCAAAGCAGACAATATAAGGAATAATTTATGCCAGTTTTAAATCTTAAATTCATAAGGGAATTAAAATATTTGCAGTTTATAAGGTTTACTATTGTATAAATAAATTTACCTGACAACTTTGATGTAACTGTTTCAGTATCTTGGCCAATTTGTTGAAATCTCCTCTGTCATAGTACAGTTTGCCTAATTTTGTGTTCGTTTTGAACCACAGCCTATCGTTTTTGGCATCTTTTAATGCCTCTAATGTTGTTTCATAAAAATCTTGTAACAGTTCCATCTGTAATAACATATTTTCTTATTTTCATTGTCAAAACATACTAAATGTACATGATAACATATGTGTGTGTGAATACAACGAAACTGTGTGTGTCGCTGAGTTTTTAATGTGCGATAAATGGTATATGTCTATCACAAACTAAACTCGTAAGTAGACAAAGAGGGTGTGATCTATCCAAAATAAGGCTAGTGCTGTTAGCACTGGGTTAAAGTAACAGAGAAGGAGCATGCTGTTGCTGTGTGTGTGTACGAAAAAGGGAAGCCAGACAGGCTAACCCTGTAACACATTACAATTTTTCAGTGATCCTTCCTGTTTGTTCTCGCTACTCATTAAAATAGCTCAAGAGATTCTGACTTTTCTAAACAGATAACTGAATAAGGAATCAGATAGGATAATTATTACTATCAAATTTCAATGGGAAGAAAATTCGTATGATATAATGTCAGATTATGTCACAGAACAATATGTTGAGATTTACTAGTATTACATATATATGTTGATAAATAAATAATAGTAAATAAAACGAAACTACTGATTCTATTTTCATATTCATGAATGGGGCATGGGGGTGGATCGTGTAATCCACCCCCGTGTGAATACGCAACTTCCCAACTTCAGGCAAATATTGAAAAAATCTTAATAGAAAACTCAATATTGATTTTAGAATCTACCTGACCAGGGACTTGAACCCAGGACCTTATGTGCCTTAGGACCTTAACATGCTAACCACTAGACCAATGAGGCAATTGAAAAGAGATAATAAAAGTATGTAACATGAACTAAAAGCTGATATTAGTTTTTGATCTTGATAAAATTCAATACTCACATTTCTAGAGGTAGAGATGTAGTCTAATATAGAGTTAATGGATTTTTCAGAGTGATTTCTTGTAACTGCACTTTTGATGTAGGTTAATAATTGTTTGTATCTGGCCATCATTTCTGTAAAATTACTCTAGAAAAAATATAATTAAATTATCAGTGGTATTCCAAACTTGCCGTTAAAATGTGGTTTAAATATAAATAATATAAAAATAAAACAATACATTGTTATAATGATAACTGTAAATTGTTATATTCAATATTTTTATATATAATTCTGCTTGTGATACAGTTTTTAAACATACATGTTACCTAAAAAACATGAAAACAGCATTTAATGACTCTTTATTGAATAGCTTAGTTTTTTAAACCCTTATTACTATTTCTCTATCCATCTCTTGTAGAACCTTTAAGAATTTCAATTGAACAATTGTATAATTTTGAAATAAATCAAGTTTTTAATAAGGGGATAAATAAATTAGACCTTCATACCAGTTTAAAATTAATCTTAATCATCTGTTTGAGAGCCTTGAAGCCCCATTCACCCTTGTCTCCACCCTCTAATTCCAGCACCTTCTGGAAGCTTAGGAGTGCTGCTTGAGGCTCATCTTCTTTCAATGCTTTGCTATTATAGTATTGATTTTCTAAATCAACATCTGGTTCTGAATTGCTGTCTTCTGAATACTCCTAGAACACATTATATTTGCCATAGTTTCATAAATTCCTAAACATTATTTTTATTTCTGACAATAATTGTTATTATTTACTATACTGAATCCTAGGATTGCACTAATAAATACATATAACCCTCTTATAACATGGTATTCTCAGAATGTGGTTTTCATATCACATAGAGCTGAAATTTTTGGCAGCCCTCCTATAACAAGATACTCTTACATAAAAACTTAGGTAAGTAACAGCCCAATAACATCTGCTTAGTCAGTTACAACAGTTTAAAAAATACTTGTATTTTACTATATCCTCATAATGTAATTCTCAGTACAAGATATGAAAATGTCATGGAAGTAATTTAAGGAAAATGTTTCCAATTTGTGAAATGACTACTTGCTGCATAAAAGATCTAAGTTTAAACAGCTTCTCCTGAAGTTTGATGACCCATACTGTATACAGTGCTTATATGAAATAAGACATCTTCATGTTATGAAGTGAATTTGGGCTGAACTTGATGTATAAATAATGTATAATAAATCATTTCAGTCATTAAAACTATGTGATATTAAACTTGGCACAGAAATAATCTTTCTTTCGCCCAGATCAGACATTAATTTGTAGCAAAATGGTCTTAAAAAGCGTATGTCATACGGCTGGGCTTATAGAATTCAGAAATCGGATTTGAGGATAATTATTTCGTCTGAAGCCGAAAAAGTAACCAGGTTTAAAATAAGCAATCTCAAATAAAAATGACATTCGAAAATCATATGTTAACAATACCAGTCCATAGTCCTCCTCTTCTTCACACATATAATCATCATCATTGTCTGACATCTTCAGCGGATTGATATCGAATAAAATCAATGAATTGAATCTGTGTTTATGAAATTAATATAATAATTATCACTGCTAGAAACAAAATGAAAAATTAACAGCATAACAATAAAAATAATGTCGGCTTTTAATGTCAATGATGTAAATTGTCAATGTCAGACTAACCTTTCTGTAGCCTTGGGTTCCTATTTTTTACGATCTTTTCAACCATATTAAGTAGGACAAATTATTTCCAGTATATCTAAATACAAATGATTCTTTCTCGAATTATTGCAATTTTAAATTCATAATTTCCTTATTTACAAGGAAAAAGATTTGCTTTGTTCCCAACTTCATATGCAGCGGAACCGCGGCGGCCTTAATACTTACGACTCCAAATAAATTTGAAACAAATTCGATTTTAAAGTGTTCAGTTCATTAAAATTGAAATTACTATTAATATTATATTATAATGTGACTCATGTTACATTATAATATAATATTAATAGCTTTCCGGAAACTTATACTTCATAGAATATTATAAATCATAATATAAAATCTTAATAAACGCATTAACATAAAACATTACATGTTCTGGTCTACAACTAAATAGCCCATCAATAAAAAAATATACATGCTACATCTGATACATCTGCTCTGACATATCTCAAAAAAGCCAATTAATTTTATTATTTACATTTCTTTCTTTCTTCTCCCAATTTTTATACTTATATTATTTATTTATACTATATTATTATAATATTTATACTTAAATACTTACATAGAGTTTAAAAAGTCGACGTAAATATATTGTACCCAGGTATACAGAATATTAAATAAAGGAAAAATGAAAACGTATTTCATTGGTTGAATAACTAGCCAATAGGAACTATAAAAATAAGGTTACTATGAGGGGCAAAATTATATTCATTTTTATAACGTTTTTCCTACCTATTTTTAGTTTAAATATTAGGCAAAGATATAGAGTATTTAATAAAGTTAATATTAAAGTAATTTTAAACCTATATGACTTATCTAAGCTTAGTTTAATTTTTTCCCGCCATTTTACGTTGTCCAATCACGTAATGACGTTCAAATATTTTGTTCGAAAATTGATATTTAGAATGTGCTTAATATTTAATCGTTATACATATATTTTTTCCGAAGTTCTTTTATTATTACATTAATATTAAATTATTTATCCAATATTGCTTTCTAAAGTTAACTAGATAGAGTAATTTATTTTATTCTAACTCTATAGTCTGCTAATATTCAATATATTAGTGTATGTTTCGGAACGAAGAACTTTTCCCGCCAGAAATTTGAGAGCATTAACCGCACTTGTCAGCTGTTGTCTAAATCGCGCGTACTTTTCCCTCAATTGTTATACTCTAGAAATAAAGCGCCAAGCGGGTGGTCAACTAAGTGTTGTGTATTTTTTAATTGTTATAGTATTTTTTGTTTGTGTTTGCATAATGTCTCTTCTTAATGGCAAGGAAAACCTACACACCGGAATTAACAATGTGCATATTAAGGTTAGATATCTTATATTTTTTAAATATATCGATGCTCGATATCGAAATCGATGGTTAAATTAAGTAACCGTAAATAATGCTTAATGTTTAACTATGTCTAACAGTCTCCAGTCAAAAATGTACTCGCGATGAGAAATGGAAATGATAATGTCATGAACATAGAGAAAATGGACACTGAAAAGGACGCGGACCAGCAGACCTTTGATCCTCAGTTAGAACCCCTTCTTAGGGAAAACCCTCGGCGATTTGTAATATTTCCAATCCAGTATCCAGATATTTGGCAAATGTACAAAAAAGCAGAAGCTTCATTCTGGACAGTTGAAGAAGTAGATTTATCAAAGGTATTTCACATTTAAGCTCTATAAACAGTTTTTTCTGTATGTTGTTTATAAACTAACGCCAACAATGAAATAATTGGTATAACAAACCAATTATTTCATTGAAAGTACAAGTTGTAAATATTGTGCAATTTTTTCCTAAGCTGCTTAAATGTCATTTGTAGATAAATTATTTTGAACTTAATATTTAATTAGCTTAAATATAGATACAAATTTCATAACATAATGTAAATAAATGAAAGAACAGAACAATAAAATGCCCCAACAGCTATGACATTTCTTAGAGGCATACTTTATTTAGTTAAATATCATTACTAAATAGTAATGATTTTTATTAATATTGTATTTATTGACTTGTCAAATTATGTTGTTATCTTCCATCAAATATTTCTATTCAAGTAGTCATGTATTGTATGTTTTTTAACAGGATTTAAGTGATTGGGAAACATTGAAAGACTGTGAGAAACACTTCATTAAGCATGTATTAGCTTTCTTTGCTGCATCAGATGGCATAGTTAATGAAAACCTAGTGGAGCGTTTCTCCCAGGAAGTACAAGTAACAGAAGCAAGGTGTTTCTATGGATTCCAAATTGCTATGGAGAATGTCCACTCTGAAATGTACTCTTTGCTGATTGACACTTATATAAGGGACCCCAAAGAAAGGTAATTTTCATTTAATTTACTAAATTCCCAGTTAAATCTTAGAATTAATTGTACATTGACAAGCTTTAATGATTTATTCAAATTATTTTCAATACAAAATGTGGATTTGAGGCTTTATCTGCTTGTGAACCTTAATAAAATAAAAATAGTACAACTGTTTAGTGATATTCAAAAATTGTTTATTAAAGTAGTTTTTTACAGTACATTTAAATTGGCAAACACAGTTTTTTTCCTTATTAACATAACTTCAACATTCTACTGAATATTATATTAAAGATAACATCTTAGAATATAAAGTTATGAGGGCTCCTTTGTGTTCTGTACTGAGAAGAGCAGGCAACTAACTTGGCCAGGCGTGCTTTTTAATTACAATATATATTTTTAATTAATTTCATTTAGATTGGATTAATACATTCACTCGCACAATTTTTTATCTTCTAAGTTATAGAATGATTTCTCTATTAGCTTTCTTTTGAATTAAATTTATTTAGTGACATTTTTTAAACTTGTTATAGAAACTTACAGTTACCATTCAATTAATTGTCAATTTTATGTAGCCTACAAGAATTTAAAACAAGTATAATTTCTTAAGTTATGTTTTTTTTAAAAGCTGACATATTTAGCACTTGACTGTGATCTCATGTGAAGGTAAGTGATGAGACGTTCTTAAGATGGAAGTGCACTAATCTGGTAAGAGGCGATATACCACATATGGTTTCTACATAGCATCATACTGGAACACAAATCCCTTTGGCGATACGTTTTTGCTTATAGGGTAGTAACTAGCCATAGCCGAAGCCTCCCACAAGTCCAGACTCAAACAAATTTGAAAATTCAATTTTCTAATTCCGCCCTACTGGGGATCGAACCTGGGGCCTCTGCTAGCAAATTGAGTACTCACACCTCTGCGCCATCGAGCGCCGTCTAATATGTATATGCAGTGAACTGTCATTAATTTAACTGTTTAATTATGTTGTTTGTTTTTAATTTCTCTCTGAAATATTATAAATTGCATGAACAGCCTTTTTCTGCAGTCCAAATATTGCATCTATATCAGCACCATTACCTTAAAGTAAAATTAAAAAAAGACAATATAGTAAACTAATAATACTAATAAATATAATGTGCTTACATATTAAAAAGAAATAAAAAATGCTCTTTAAGGAAATATTTTTCTTTATTGACATTTAAAGTCTAACATTATCTAATATTATCAGAACACAAGTCATATAATGCTATACTTGTATATGTCACTGTATGATGGCAATAGTTGTGATAAATTTTTTGTAGTTGGTGCTGATTCATTATGCAAAAACAAGAAATACCCATTACTTCCATTTAATAACTTGATACAGGCTTAAATAGCTATATAAGATTAACAGGTAATTATAGTTATTATCATGTTTGCTACTCTTTAAAAAAGGACAGAATCTAATTATTGATAGGGTGATTGTGGTGTGATCTTATGGTATTTTGCTTCAATGATTTCTATTTGAAAGTACTTTTCCTACTTACTATAGATCAGGGCTTCTGAAAGTAGGCCACGCAAACCCCTGAGGCTTAGGGATTAAGGAGTTAGCAACAAGTTTTGCATAATTGGGGGTAAGCAACGCAATTGCAACACACAATCCTAAAATTGACTTAATTTACAACAAAAAACAACCCTATCACAGTAATATAAAAAAGATGTTACTTTTGGCACTGTATTGGTTGCATTTTTTATTTATTCATGGTTTGACAGCAATTTATACAAATTATTACATAAAATAAGGCCAAATACATTATTATATATTTCAAATATCAGTAGGGATTAAGAAGTCTAAATATAAAAAGAAAAAACTGAGATATTTGCTATGTAGTTATGAAGAGTTACTGGGTGTTATGTAGGTGCGAGTGGGTATTTGAGAATGAATGAGTGTATTTGTTGGTGAAATTGAGTTGTGTAAGAAGTTTGTTGTTTAGAGTATGTGGGGGGATACTGAAATAAAAGCTTATGCTCTTCAACAGTCAATTTTATTATTATCTAAGTGTGTATTATCTTTGGGGAGATATTTAATCATTATTTAAATGGTTTCCTCTGATATGGAAACTATAACAGGTTTTTATGTAGCCAAATGTTTGAGAAACCCTGTATGTCTTTAAGGTGGTATCTTAATTTGATATTTAAAAAGTAAGTAAAAAAAGTAAGTAGCAGCCAATTAACGTCCCACTGCTGGGCACAGGCCTCCTCACTCATACGAGAGAGGGTTTTTAGAGCATAGACCCACCACGCTGCTCCACTGCGGATTGGCAGGCATAGTACACAAGGGCACTCTCTATTCCTTCACTCTCATAGTCCGACGTGACGGCAATCCGACACGACCGGAGAGAGATCAGGCGCAGGACCGACGGCTTAACGTGCTCTCCGAGGCACGGGGGTGGATCACACCGCCAACTTCCCAACTTCGGGCAAATATTGAGAAAATCTTAATAGAAAACTCAATATTGATTTTTGAATTGGCCCGACCCGGGACTCGAACCCAGGACCTCATGTCTGTAGTCGAACATGCAAACCACTAGACCAATGAGGCAGTTATTTATTTAGTTATAGTATATTTGATATTTAGTACACTGAAAATGTTATATGACAAAAAATAAACTATATTTGAATAAACGATTTTCAATTAGGCTTAAAAAAGAATTTTTGAATCATCATTAGTTGTCCATTAGTGACAATTCTACTACTGGTTTGGGAAGTTGATTCCAGCAAGGTACTCAGTGCTTACTCCTTTAAATATACTTTTTGTATGTTACAATGTGTTTAGCTATCATATGCAACTGGAATGATATCCATAAATCTTTGTTGCTTAAATAATCTTCAACATGGCTATATGCCTTTTGTAAAAGCATGTTTTAATACATTTCTTAAAACCATCTTGAGGCAAACCCAATATATATACGGCTATCCTTTTATAAAGGCTCAACCCTACAAATTATTCCTAAACCTTTTTCACTAAGATAAGGTATTACAACCTGAGATGCAAGCAGGCTGATCTGTCAAGAGGCAATTTACCTCCTTTTTCTACACAGCATTGTACCGTCTATGCTGGTAGGGTGGCAACTAGCAGAAGACTCACCACTTCAGACTTAAGCAAATTACAAAATGCAGTTGCCTAAATCCGCCCTACCTGAAAACGAACCCAGGATCTCTGCTAGCAAATCGAGTATTCGCACCATTGCGGCGGCGAGGTAATCAATTTCATTTAAAATGATATATTGCAGAGACTTCCTATTCAACGCAGTAGAAACATTACCGTGTGTGAAGAAAAAGGCTGATTGGGCTCTGCAATGGATAGCGAGTAAAACTGCAACTTTTGGGGAGCGAATTGTTGCCTTTGCAGCTGTCGAAGGGATTTTCTTCTCTGGAAGCTTTGCCTCTATATTTTGGCTGAAGAAGCGAGGGCTCATGCCGGGACTCACCTTCAGCAATGAACTCATATCGAGAGATGAGGTTTGTATTCATACACATGGTGTTAGGAGACCGCTCTGGAAAACTGAAACACACGATAGTACTTATGACACCTATGATTAAATGGAAAAATATCTATGCTGATTAAAATAAAATCATATTTCTAAAATATTTTATTAGCATTATTTACGCTCCATCAAGTTAGTACAGCTAAATGAAACGCCGGCAGTAAAAGAAACGACTATATTGTGTGAAAGTGCGTTCGAGGGCGTGTCATGACGTTTTTCGCTTTTTATTTTCGCGTTCGTTGACCCGGGCGTCATGTAATTGTTATAAATTTTTATGAAACTTGCGTTTCATTTAGCATTCCTAAGACGATGGAGCGTAAATTATGCTAATAATGAAAATGGATTTTTTAAATCTGGACCGAGATCGTCTGTCTTCGTTTTCAGGAGCGGTCTCCTACCACCTTGTTAAGGTCCTAAATAATTTAAACAACAATGGTGAGATTTCAATATCAAATAACTGCCAATGTTATAAGAAATAACATAGACATGTTAGTAATATCAGACTTAGCTACAAAGAAACGTGATCTGATTTAGCCAGTTCCATAACAGTAACATATTGCAATGAAATAATTCTGCAGTCAAAGAGCAAATGTGTGATAAGATAACAGAATATAAGCTTATTAAATATTACAGTCATGGGGGACAGTAAACTATTATGGAATGATATGTTATCTTGATTTTGTTATCTGGGTTACTCGGAAAGCTTTTACTATCACCCTTTTTTTACAAAGAACATTTTATCTATCAGGAATAACTGATAAATGCATATCTCCTTCGCTTCGTTCATTCTCATGAAACCTTTCATACAAGTTCGTCGGTTTAGAGTACTCTTGACTTGGCCCTTACTTAAAATGTCCTGGATTGGATCCAGGAACGTTCGCCTTCCAACTTTCGCAATAACTCTTGACTCATAAATCCTTTTTGTCAGTCTCCTTTCATTCATTCTCTCTACATGCCCAAACCATCTAGGCATACCTTTCTCAATTTTAGTCACTACGTCTTCTTTTATACCACAACGTTCTCTTATAATCCTTAATCCTTACTAATATTATAAATGCGAAAGTAACTCTGTCTGTCGTCCATACTACTGAATCGTTGTAAATGAAATTTGGTACATACATAGTCTAGAGCCAAATTTAGAAAAGAGAATTTATGAAAGTAATAAAACAACCTAACCTTGCACATCTTCGTGACGCTAACCACGCGTTTCAAGTTTCACTTCTATAACAATCCATACTAATGTTATAAATGCGAAAGTAACTCTGTCTGTATGTCGCGCTTTCACGCCAATACGACTGAACCGAGGTGAATGAAATTCTTTACAAAGATATCTATGCCAGTGTTTCCCAACGTGGGGCCCATGCCCCACGGCGGTGCATTTTGATAATTAAGGGGCGGAAGAATGAAAAAATGAACTCTACACACTTTATTCCGTAAACTTCGTTAGACATTTATAAAAAAAAAAAACAATTTTTCAATGTTAAAACTATGTACGAGGGAATAAAAAATTAAAGTTATGTAAAGGTTGGGTGTGGTCTCAAAAAGGTTGGTAAACAATGGTCTACACTCATGAGCCTCCGAAAGCAAAATAAGCTTTTTGCAGTCAAACACTGCATTAACATATATACATATGTGTCATTTATTATAAGAAATTATTAAAAATATTACCCAAAAACTATTCCACGCGTACGAAGTCGCGGGGTCAGCTAGAATATATATAAGATCGTTTAGCATTTTTATATTATGGTTATGCACCTAAGAACATGTATCTCTGAAATGGCTAGAGCTATTTGGACAGATATCTGATACTATATAGAGTAAATTTTGTTTTAGAAAACCTACCCCACTTGAATTACGGCATTTATATTCCTTCCGTGATTTAATCTCTCAATAAGAACGGGTTATCCCATATTTTTACGGGATCCAGAAGTACGCGGGTAATAATTAGTAAGAAATTAATTGTTCCAGGGTTTGCACACAGACTTCGCGTGCTTAATGTTCAAGCATCTGGTACAGAAGCCCAGCAAAGAGCGAGTTCTGCAGGTCATCAAGGATGCAGTGGTCATCGAGCAGGAGTTTCTGACGGACGCGCTCCCAGTAAGATTGTTGGGCATGAACTGCGAACTTATGTCGGAGTACATTGAGTTTGTAGCAGATCGATTACTTGTTGATCTGATTGGTGAAAAGGTTTGTATTTTTTATATTTGAAACTTCCGTTTAAATACGAAACGCATTGCGACGCCAGTCGGACTGGCTTCTCTTTCTCTCACACGGTAGGCAGGCTCTTCCTCTCTCACTCTAGCCTAGTGCTAACAGCGCTAGACGTATTGCGGACTCTATTCTGATAAGTGTGCGATAGATATATACCATTGACAGTTAGCATATAATCTAAAACTTAATAAAAGATACAAATAACCTTATGATATAACCTAATTTCAATATTATATGGTTCAACTTAGATTACATTAATATATCACATCTGTTTTGTGTCCTGAGATGCACACATTTTAATTTAGCAATGCCAATAGCTCCTTATGACTAAAATAAGTAAAGTAAATCCAATTATACTAAAAAGCTAGAAACCAGGGCTTTTAAGCAAGTTGATACATATCTTGTAAGATTCTATTCACACTAGATTCCAAAATACCCTGTGTGATACTGTTGCTGTACTTGCTTTGACAGCAAAGCTCCCAGAATCAATTCCAGATGGGATAAGTTTAGGAAATTTCATTTTCTAATTTGCCCGAATCTGGTGGGAGGCTTCAGCCTTGTCTAATTCCCACTCTATCATCAAAGATATACCACCATACAAGAGATTTTGTTCCGGTATTATGTTGTGTAGAAACCACAAGAGGTGAATTGCCTATTATCAGATTAGGGCGCTTACATCTTAGACTATCATCATATTACCGTCAGGTATGATCGCTCGCAAGCTCTAACCTGTCAGTAATAAAAAGAAAACCATAGTGGCCTAATAGTTAGACACTCTATCATGAAATAAAACTTCTTGAAGAAACCTATGTATCTTTGGAACAACCCATTTTGGTATAGTGTGTTGAGTTTAAGCCTTAAATCCTCTAACCTGTGCATAATTGGAGTTGTTCTCGAAAGTGGGACATTATTAAACAGTACTATAGCAATTGTAGTTTATGTTTTTATAAAGACATTTTTCAACAGCACTACAACACCAAGAACCCGTTCGACTTCATGAATCTCATCTCCCTTGAGGGGAAAACGAACTTCTTCGAGAAGAAAGTAGGGGAGTACCAGAAGTGGGGGGTGATGTCCAACCCCATGGACAATGTGTTCACTTTGGATGCAGAGTTTTAATATATTTAGATAAGATAATTGAATGATGTTAACAAAAATGTTACACAGTAAACTCGGACATATTACATGTCTCATTGCAAAGTAATATGAATAAGAATTGCGGCCATTTATCTATATACCTGCAAGAATATTTACTTTATACTAACTATTATTGTAATGCCATTTACAACCAAAAGATATCAATATAACTTAACCTATTTATTTTTTTATTACTTTTTCTATGCCACAATCATATATGAAAAGGAGAAAGAAATATATGTTACAAAGACCAACCAACCATGTAATAATAAATGTGAAATATACTTTCAAATTAATTGAAATATAATGTCATAGGCTCAAGCTAAAGCAAGTAGTAGAGCCCATTAATGTCCCACTGCTGGGTACAAGCCTTTTCATTCAAAGGACAGTGTTTTTAGAGCATATATCCACAAAGCTGCTGTAGTGTGGGTTGGCATTCCATTGGCTCATGGTAGGCTTTTATTTGATATCAGCAATATTTTGTTTTGCAGACCCTTTATGAGGAGTCCCTGGGGGCATGTTAACCCCCCTCCCCCCGTTGACCCTACGCCACGTATAGGAATATAAATTTGTTTCTAATAAATTTTTGTTATACATCATTCAATAGTCTCAAGACTGACAGTATTAGGTAATCTAATGTTTCTCTATAAAAAACAGTGAATATTCAATTGAATATCACATTTACCAGTGATTTTGGTATTCACCAGTGAACTGAAAAAAAAACATTGCCAAATGCAATTAGGCATAATAATTAAAAACTATCTATTTTTATATTATGATTAAAATAGCTTTATCTTTATTTAGCGTGTGTCTATTTCTATTATGAATCATTATATTTGAAATGTTATTAATAATGAACATTAAATATTTTAACATATTCGGTAAAAAGCAAGTTTATAAAATTTGTAACATTAAACAGAAAATATTATCCGTACTTTTAATATATGACAGATGTAAACAATAATTCCAACTAAATATTATATATACATGTGAAATATTGTGGAAATAGATGGAGTCATATAAAATTGGATGGCTTAGATTACTTCGTACCGTCTCAGAATCGATAAATAAAAAAGCTGAATGATAATTGCAGAATGATTGAAATTTAGTAAGAAATAGTTGTGATCAGAAATTATTGGTTGTCAATGTCAAAAAAAAAACATCCCTTTGATTTCTAAACGATAGGACGAACACCGAATATTTGACAGATAAGAATAGTTTGTATTGTTTTTACTATATTCCAAGCTTTTTTTTTTATTCATTTAAAGCATAGCATATAGTGATATTCTTTTACTCTAAATAGTACTGGGCCTGTAGACAAGTCACATTCGAAGATAGCTAATGCTTAAAAAATGTATGGGAATGACGTTTGATATCGAAACTTATCGAATCAAATCAAATCAAAATATCTTTATTCAAGTAGGCATATTACAGCACTTTTGAATCGTCAAATTTTTGTTTTTTCTTTTCTTTTCCACACTCTAATTCTAATGTACGTCTGATGATGATACTCCAGAACGACTTAAAATCTAAAGTTACGAGGGTTCCTTCGCGCCCCGATCCGAGAAGAGCCCACAACAAACTCAGTCGGGTTTTTTTTTTTTTTGTTATCATCATCATTACAATATCATATTAGTTTAATATATTTCAATTCAAATTAGAGCAGTTCGTTCACTCCCACGCGTTTCTATCGTCTAAGTACTCTTGCAACTTATAATACGATTTTTCTATCAACTTTCTTTTAACAAAGATTTTGAATTTATTAATTGACATTTCTAAAACGTCTTGTGGGAGTTTATTATAGAAACGTATACAGTTACCCTTAAATGAGCTTATCGAAAAATGAAACTTCATTCCCATACATATTTTAAGCGTTAGCAATCTTCGAAAGTGACTTGTCTACGAGCTCTGGATGGATTTTGATGGACAGGTTTACTTAACTAAACAGAATGTCACGAGCAACAACAAGACCTTTTCTATGAATAGGTGTTGTTAATAGATTCGCTGTCCGATTAGTAGTGGATAAAAAACAAGTTTATTATTTAATTGCATAAAAGTAATTAATGGTAATAACCGTCTACGTGCGTACAGGAGAATGCCATTCGCCTCTGTCAAAGGCATATACTAGCATGTGATTAAGATTTTTACAATTACAAGCATCTCTATAAAAGAAAATTGTTCTTGATAATATTATTTTTTTTATAAATTAAAAATATTTTCGTTATATACAATTTGAAATAATGGCGTAATTGTTATGGCGAATAATGGTGTGTAATACGGTAGAACGATAAGATAGACTTAATTAGGCTTAATGTATGTAAATTAATGTGACTAACAACAGCAAAAAGTTTTACTATCAAAGGTAACAAATGCTTAATAATAATTTCTACGTTTGTGATATAAATGTAATTTGAATATTAAATAAAATTTATATGTATAGAGCTATTTTATTTCTTTTTCAAACAAATTGTCAAAGAACTCCTTTTTTTTGAAGTGAAATTTCTTTAGAAGCATGGGGGTAACTTTTTTACGGTTGAACGGCGTGATTAGCGTCACGCAGGTGTGCAGCGTTTTTATGCTTATTCGTTTAAAGAATATTTACAATTAACATGGGGTATTTTAATTTGCCACTCGTCATTTAGTACACTTGTTTTCTCTCACTCCCCGCAACCGATGCACGTCCACAGCTGGATATAGGTCTCACTAATGACTACTGTGCCCGATCTTGTGCCACCTAGCTCCAGCGGCTACCGGAGATCCTCCTCGTGGGGGGTCGCCATTCCAGCACCTTCGGGCCCCAACGGCCATCGGTTCGTCGGACTACGTGCCCCGCAAATTGCCACTTCAGCACACTGATGTTTGGTGACTTTTGTTCAGCTACGGATCAGTTTGTAAAAGTCTTAAATGAGGTATTGTCAATAAAAATGCCATGTTAATTTTGTCAATAATAGAATATATTTTATTAAAAATAGTATATTAAATGACAAGTGGCGCAAATTAAAATGCAACATATTATTTGTATGTGTTGAGACTACCTTAAACGAATTTGCATAAAAAAACGCTGTACTCCTTTGTGAAGTTTCTGCCGTAAAAATGTTACCCTCATGCCTAAAGTAGTGATACTGATGTTAGTCAAGTACAAATAGATCATGTACCCACGCTCAGCAGTCACTCGATGCTGTCTTGAATTAAATATTCGGAAAGAAAAATCAAAGTCACGAAAATGCCAGTTTAGACGTGTCAAGGATATAGATAAAAACCAGATGAACCCAAATAAGATAAATGAACATTTTAATAACCCAAATAAGATAAATGAACATTTCCTTTTGCTACCCGGTAATAATAATGTCTCTATGCTTGATATTATAGAGTATAGATCACGCAGAATTGCGGCAAATACTATTAAATTAAAGCCTGTGGACGATACGACCATACTTAAGATAATTTATTACGGTCAAATGCTATCGGTGCCGATGGTGTATCTCTAGACATGATTACCTTGACTATCCCCTACACCCTTCAAGTTATAACGAGTCTTGTTAATAAATCTATTGTAAATAGCATGTTTCCCAAACTTGTGCGTAAAGCTATCATTAAGCCAATACCAAAGATAAGTAACCCTGCAAACTTAAAAGACTTACGCCCAATAAGCATTTTGCCTTGCTTATCTAAGGTACTGGAAAAAGTTATTTGTAATCAATTAACAGATTATTTAGTAGTAAATAAGATACTGCCACTGAACCAGTCTGGGTTTAGGAAAAGGCCTAGTACTTGTATGCTCTGACTGCGGTTCTTGATGATGTTCTTACTGCCCAAGACTCTGGTAAAGTAACTATTCTTGTGTTGCTCGATTACTCCCGCGCTTTTGATGCTATTAATCTACCATTACTGTTGGCCAAATTACATTACTATGGTTTTGATCAAAGTACAGTAAATTGGTTTGCTAGTTTCTTAACGAACAGAAATCAAGTGGTAGAATTAACTCAACAGAATGGGTCACTTCTACGCTCAGATTGTGCGCCAGTGGTAAGGGGTGTACCACAAGGTTCCATACTTGGGCCTATTTTATATATCATATATAGCGCAGATGTAGTATCTACTATAAAAAATTGCAATCACCACATTTATGCCGACGATTTGCAGATATATATTTCCTTTAAGCCAGAAGATACTGAAATTGCAATAAAAAAGTTAAATGATGACTTGAAGAGAATATCTGAATGGTCTAACAAGCATACTTTGGTCTTAAATGCCTCAAAGACTAAATATTTAGCATTAGGTACAAAGCACCAGATAGCTGCAATGTTAAATAAAAATCCCATTATTTTCATTACTGACATAAGCATAGAACGCGTGAATGGAGCGAGGAATCTAGGGATATTGATGGATGGACACTTGCGTTTCGAAAAACATGTTGCAACAGTAGTGAGAAATTGTTTTTATAGATTGAAAATTCTATATTGGATCAGAGATTCTATATCGACTGACTTACGAGTAAAGTTATGCGAATCTCTTGTCCCCTCAAAACTGAAATACTGTGACGTTGTAACAGGATCCAGACTGTATGCTCGTACCAGAAATAGTATTCAGAAAGTTCAGAATGCATGTGCGAGATATTGTTTTAATATTCCACCGCAGTCCCATATTACTCCCTTTTTAAATAGAAACAGATGTTTGAAGATGGACTATCGAAGGCAGCTTCATTTTGCCACTTTATCGTTCGGTATTATAAAATATCAAATACCACTCTTCTTATATAGGAGATTACATTGGGCGCACCAGGATAATGTAGCATATACAACAAGATGTCATGCTTATATGTTGAACGTACTCAAGCATGGCTCAGCTTCATTTCGTGGCAGCTTTAAGTATCTTGCTACTGGAACAATCTGCCCCCTCCACTGATTTCACTCAATAGTTTTAGAATAAAATATAAACAATACTTAATAAATTTACAATTGGACACAAAGTAGTAATTTCAAGTACAACATAATTTTTAGGATCCTTCTTTTTATAAAAAATGTAAATTAGTTTAGTATATGAGCTGTCCCTCAGAGAGTCACGGAATTAACATTTTTTTATACGAATTACATCGTTAAAATGTTTTTCTTTTGTAGTGTGTTGTAGTTTAATTCGTTTCTTCTGTCTATCCTAAGTATTTCTAATTCTTTGTTGACTAATTAAGTTGTATATAGCAGAATAATTATTAAGGTAAGTGGTATTATAAGTTGCACGCGAGAAATGGATCAGATGACGTTCTTTCCGTGACAAGGCTGCAGCTGAAAATCGGCGGCGTGTGTCAGGTGTATGGCACACGGCATATGCCGAGCTGTACCGTATTTTTGGGGCTGTGTGGGGGTTGCACGGCATTTGAATCACTTGTTGTAACTTAAATGCTGTGCAATCAATTTAAAATATTTTATATTAATTATTAAATTATGTTCAATTGTATCACACTGCTCTGAATAAAGTTTTCTTTTTTTTCTTTCTTAAAGAATTTTCATTTCAATCCACACAGTGAGCAGCAGCTTCGCGCCTAATAACTTGCTTAGCGGTACGGTTTGCTGGTAGGGTGGTAACTAGCCACGACGAAAGTCTCCCACCTGCCCAGACTCAAACAAATCGACAGATGTAAAATGGTAATAAAATAAAAGCCATATTAAATTAAATAAAACGATTTATATAATATTAATATTGGAGCTAGCGCGTCTTCTCAGCGACGAGCGAGCGCAGCAGGCGATGGCCCGCCAGGAAGGTGGCGCCTGCCAGCGGCAGCAGGTAGCGCAGCGTCTCGAACATGGACAGCCGCAACCACAGCAGCCCGTACAGACCCAGCGACCCTACACACATACAAAAATGAACTGATATCCAGTTAAGCCTGCACATGTACTGACAAATTATGGCGAAATCGGCAGAGGCTCCTTTGGTTCTCATCAGGGGAAATTTTGCAAATTGTAATTTTCTAATGTGTAGATTCAGTCTAAAGACAAACTTTGGTCACAGCTGGTTACCAGCCTACTGTGTCAGTTCTACCGATATTGTAAACCGAAACCGCGTCACTTTATATGGGCAGAATGTTTATTACGTGGCAAATTTTTATGAAAAACAAATCCACCCCTAAAGCTTTTATATATTAAATTAGTTGATTACATTTACGCAGCATGTGCCATTCATCTCCATTGGGAAATGCAACTGGCCATTACAATGCAGTTTATATACATCTTTTGTCACAATAAAGTTGCAAATTTATTTCTGTACCACCATTGATAACAGATCAAATAGAGACCATCTTTTAAGTATAAATCACTCTTCCTCTATTATGTTTAAGATGAGTTTGATCTAAACTATACTGTATTATTCTTCGCTCTCTCTCTCTCTCTCTCTCTCTCTCTAATCGCCCCTTCATGACTGAAGATCGTGGTCCTGGTAAGATCCTAATCGCGAACGGATCCATGCTTTCCACCCGCTTCTGTTGGTGGCCATCTTGAGTAGGTTATAAATAGTAGTTTGATGGTCTCGCTAAATTGGTCAGCCCATCGTGTCGGGGAAGGGCCACAAGATGTTTTTCCGTCTGTGTTTCCCGTGAGCTTTTCCAAGCAGTCCTCTCGCCGCATGACGTGCCCGAAAAAAGTCAAAATTCGTTGATAACATACAGATGAGAGCCTAACCTTGATTCTGAGCTGCTATAGAATAGATGCGTTTGTGCGTTTGGCTCCATACATAAAGATATAGAAGATTAAGGCACGGACCAGGCGACTCTTTGTAGTCAGTGAAATACCTCTATTCTTCCAGATCTTGTACAGGCGTGTCATAGGAATATTCTTCGCTAGGAAATAATTTTATGCACAAACCCAAACCGCTAACATACAGCAGAATCGTCTTCATCTATGAATGTGGCACCAGGGTTTCAAATTTCGCATTCGTTCATGGTGTCCCAGATAAGGTCCACGGAATCGGGGGACTTGCGTAAACATGCACTGTGTTATATACCCCGCCTCTTGCGGCAGTGGCAGAGTCCAGAAAATCTTCATGGTAATCAATAAAAAAAAAATAAGTTCTGACCTGCGAGCGCGGCGTGGAAGAGTAGGGCGCCAGGTGTGAAGCGGAATAGGCCCAGGTTGAGCCGCAGCCGAGCCCACAACACCAGCAGCAGCAGGAGCGGCGCCGCGCACGCTGCCGCGAACACGTCCGACACCAGTCGTGGCGGGCGCGCTTCTGCCGCGCGGAACGTGTGCTTCACTTCAGGCAGCAGACCTCGCTCACGCGACTCCTCTGTGGACAACACCAAATTAATACTGGGACATCGCAAAACATTTTGAAAGTGTAAGGTAAGTACCAGCCCGGTAACATTCCACCGCTGGGCACAGGCCTCCTCACATATAGAACAAAAGCTTTATTGAACTAAGACCAAAAACACGTCCCACTACGGGTTTATAGAGAACACATACCCCAGAATTACTCCCAGGATATGTAGATTTCCTGACGATGTTTACCTTCAGGGAAAAACAATCAAGCACATAAGGTTCTTTTTATAAAAAGAAACTTAACGGTGCCTGCCCTCTTTTCATCCATCTGTTGGTCTGGGCTGGAAGGGTGGATTAGGTCCTGGCCAGCTACCACCCTACTAGATAAGATGTAGAAGGTTTGTCAAAACAATTGGTTGATTGTAACATCGGTTTACGGGCGATAATTATACCTGATAAGTCATAAGAAAACATTGAAGAAAAATTGTTTTTCGAATAAACAATAGAAGTAGGCTGATCGCGCATCACTACCGCCTGTTATGCGCCTTAGCTCGCTTTCTCAGCTCAAGCGAAACGTGACAATGAGTCATGCTTTGTGTGAGTTACCTGTGGGGGTGGGCTCGCTCCCGAAGCTAAGAGCCACGTCGGCCAGGCGCCAGGAAACGGGCGCGCCCACGGCGCTGTCACCCACTAGCAGCGTGAGCGAGTGCGGTCCGCTCGCCTGCCGGAGGTGCTTGCCCATGGCGCCCACGTTCTGATCACACACCACAGATAACCGTTACAGAAATAACATTATTACAATATAAAGTACGACTGTAGAATTCAGGCATGAAAATTATAGTAAGGTTAGCTAACTGACAATCAGCTCGATTAATTTAGATGGAGAACAAAATCAGTTTAGGTAAGCTGATTAAGGTTATAAGGTAAGATTGAGGTTCATAGAAACTATTATATCATTTAAACGACTAGTAACGGATTATTATCTCTTATATCACTTTGAACGACAAATAATATTCATTCTCCTATCTTTAAGTTTTAAATATATTTATGTAAGTATGCATGTATGTTCGTATATATTATACTTATTTGTGTATATGTATGTATGTCTGTATATATTATTATTATCTGTTGTATACCACCTACCGTAATTGCGCTTATATTATCTTCTTACCCAAAGGTTGCCTGGAAGAAATCGCTACTTAGCGTTAAGGCCACCTATTGTACCCCCCCCCCCCCCCCCCTTNTTGTACCCCCCCCCCCCCCCCATTGTGTAACATAAGCATAAGTAATTTTTTGATGTACAATAAAGAGTAATCTATCTATCTATCTATCATATATGGTTTTAAAATCGTCGTCGTCGTCGCTTTAACCGATGGATGTTCACTGCTGGACATAGGTCTCACGTAATGACCTCCACAAGGCCCGATATTGCGCCGCCTGGTTCCAGCGACTAGCGGTGACCCTCTTTATATCGTCGGTTCACCTTGCGGGGGGTCTCCCTACACTACGCCGCCCGGTGCGAGGTCGCCACTCCAGCACCTTCGGACCCCAACGTCCATCAGTCCGTCCCGCCCATTGCCACTTCGGGTTCGCGATTCATAGGGCAACGTCGGTGATTTTCGTTCTACTACGGATCTCCTCATTTCTGATTTGAACGCGTAGAGCATAGCTTTCTCCGTCGCACGCTGAGTGACTCTGATCTTTCGTATGAGGCCCATAGTCAGCGACCATAGCATATTTTTTTATAAAAACAAAAAAAAATATTTAATGTAACTTAAGCTTAATCTTTCCAGCGCCAAGAGTTAAAAAATTACGCGCGATCCGAACGGGGGTATCAAAAGACCCCAGTTCATTTGTATGGAAATTTGACTGATCGACACATGCGGACGTACAAATTGGCGAAACCGAATACAGAATTGTATATTTATCTACCTCTTTCTTTACGGGGTAACGCGTTTGTTAGAATGAAAGAAATAGAATGCCGCTTTGAGACCGGCGAAGTGAAAAAGAAACGTAAAAACATACTATTGAAAATAGATTTTACAGGTTTTATTACTTTGTAGATCTTGTGTGATTAAAGTTTAAATGGATATAATTTGGATGACAATCACTGTTTATTTTAAACTGAGATTTAATATCTTTTCTTTTTTTTTTAGTTATGGACTAATGGAAGGGTTAGTTACCATCCTACCAGCAAAGATGTGACTTAAACCAGAATTTACATAATAATGTATATATATTGACTATTTGAACGGGTACATATCACGATGGCGATTTTTAATTTTTATTTTAGCCGATATTTCGACCCAGTTGCATGGATGTTAATAAACCACGAAAATTTAAGTTTAAAATAATGTATATATTACCAGGTCGACTTTGTAAGCTTTGGTGTTATCAGGTTCGGCTACGTAAATTGCTTCTTGGTCATCAGAAAGAGGTGCCACCCGGACGAAGGCCTGTTGCACCAGCACTGGCTTGTTAAACTTGTCTCGAACAGTGAACTTGAGACTCACTCTGGTAATCATCAAAACATGCACATTATTGCCATTATAACCAGACTTGTCCTAACCAATTAATTTAATTAACTATATGAGTAAACCTTTATTGACTCCCACTGATTAATCTGTCGCTGCATTTTAATAGCTACGAGAATAAAAAACTTCTTAAGCCGACAGTTACTTGCTTGTCACCCACGAATTATTTGATGCACAGAATAATTTGGCGCCAAAACAGCGTATGTATATTTTGAAACTGTGACTGACAAACGTTACTTTCTTAGCAAGTAAGTCTTGGGTGGGTGTCTTTATTGATCAAACAAATATATCATTATTTACAACATGTCTTTGTCTATCTATTATCCTTTCTTTCTATATTTATTTAAATCGAATTTAATGTAAATGTGTATAATTTTATAGGAACTTTCTTATATAAATCTAAAATGTATCTTCTTGGCAAAAGTTGCGACAAAAAAAGGATATTTAATTGATTTGGGATATGGGTTTTTCTCAGGACAGAACATGGAAGAGCCCTATGTGTGTAAACTTGCTTATGTCTCACATGATTAAATGTGTATGTGTTGTGTTTTTATGTACTTGTACAAATCACCAGTGTGTGTATTATCATTACTTTGTAACTTAGTTCACACAATATTGCACTACTATTTCAGACTGTATCATCAAATGTATTAAAACAAAAAACTCACTTCTGTAAATGATCAGCTTGCAGTTTCTCTGTGAGCTTGTTGGGATATGCCACTGTGGTAACCTTCGGGCTGGTGGTACCATCCACATCACCAACACCAATCTCCACACTGGTTATTTGAATATCACCTAACACTGCCACATTGAAGTTGGCTGATTTGCTACCAGCACTGAGGGAGATCTTGTACATGCCATGTTGTGCTTTAATCTTACTGAGATTGAGTACAAAAGTTGTTTGTTCATTTGGTTTCTGTGTCAAAGGTTGTTTGGATAGCACAACAACGTCATCTGATAATCTGGTGCCAGACTGTGCTACAACTTCTTCTGGTCTGAGACTAGGGATTGGTCTGCCAATGAGATCAGTGACAGAGAATTCAATAGAATCTGCTTCAGACGTTATGAACTTATTGTTCTTGTAACCTATGCTTATTGGAGTTGGCTGTAAAAGAGAGTTATAGAAAAGAATTTTAAAAAATTAAATAATGTAGTTTAGTATGTACTAATAGACGCATGGACATTCTTTATTGTTTACTAAACCAGATGGATAGATTACTCTTTATTGTACAATTGTTGAATTTTTACTACCATATTATGGATCCTTGTTGTTTGTAAAAACTAAATTATTATTTTGTTTAAGTGAAACTTCTTTAGGCGCATGGAGGTAAAATTTTTACAGATAAAACGCGTGATTATCGTCACGTCGTTGTGCAGCGTTTTTATGCCAATACATTTGAAGGTTAAGTAGTTTTAATATTTACAAATAACATTTGGCATTTATATTACAATTTGTCATTTAATGAAATCTTAAATAAATTATTTGCATTAATTTTCGACACTTTTAATGTTTCAATGACCATTAAATTACCAACATATCTTTCTTTTCCCTCCCTCGAAGTCTTGAAAATCTACAGTTTTGCATTTGCATAAATATAAACAAGACTTAAAAATTAGTTTGCCAAAAAAGTTTCACCGCTGACATGTGTACTTCGAACGCATGCACCTTTTTTATATTAAGATTCGATTAAGAGTTCTTAGAACCCTACCTGTTCATCAGCGATTTGTAGGGCTGCGTCCAGCAGTAGGGCTGCTCCCCTCGGGGACGTGACAGAGCGCCGCGACAGCAGGTAGGCTGCGAACTTGTAGCGCTGCTCCTCCGTTAGTGGAGTGGCCTTCTTCAATGACTTGTACGTCCTAAGCATTTCAAAAATGTTACAGTTTTATATTAAAGTGGGTGTAACTGTGGAGGTCTTCTGGTATATAGTTTAGCGCTTAACCACATTTTAGTTATATATAAAAATAAGTAAAGTTCACCACAGCTCATGTAATAGTGATGTCTCCTAGGCAACATTTGAAATTAGTAAGATAGAACGCTAAGAAACAAATTCAAGGCAGTTAACATAACGACAGTTCATTGCGTATACATATTAGAAAACTTGTTGTACGTACACAAAAACATTGACTCTTTTAATAAAAAGAGTGAATGTATATCATATAACTTACGAAACAAAAACAAACTTGTTGTAAATTCTAGTAGGCTGCATAAGATTAACAACTCATTTAAGGGTAACTGTATACGTTTCTATAATAAACTCCCACAAGACGTTTTAGAAATGTCAATTAATAAATTCAAAGTCTTTGTTAAAAGAAAGTTGATAGAAAAATCGTATTATAAGTTGCAAGATTACTTAGACGATAGAAACGCGTGGGAGTGAACGAACTGCTCTAATTTGAATTGAAATATATTAAACTAATATGATATTGTAATGATGATGATAACAAAAAAAAAAAAAACCCGACTGAGTTTGTTGTGGGCTCTTCTCGGATCAGGGCGCGAAGGAACCCTCGTAACTTTAGATTTTAAGTCGTTCTGGAGTATCATCATCAGACGTACATTAGAATTAGAGTGTGGAAAAGAAAAGAAAAAAAAAAAATTTGACCATTCAAAAGTGCTGTAATATGCCTACTTGAATAAAGATATTTTGATTTGATTTGATTTGATTTGAACAAGAAAAATATAATCAATATATATAAATACTAAATGGTGTTCGTTAGTATCGCTAATTCGGCTGAGTGACTTGGTCAATTTTGGTTTTGGATTATTTGTGGAAGTCCAAGAAAGGTTTAAAAGCAAGCAATTCCTACCAGTCAAATATTTGATGTTAGTGGTGTCGTTCAAAAATCAAACTGAATTTAAAAGAATATAATATTTTCTTATCATTTAGTCTTGACATTTAAATTGACAACCAACAATATCTGATCGCAACTATAATGTTTTAAGGATTGTGGCAGGAATCTAACTATAATGGTCACGGTTAGTTAAATTTTGATCACATTTGTTACTGTGGAAACATTCTGCAATTAGCATTCACCTTTTTCATTTTATTGATTCGGAGGCAGTATGAAATTAACCGGGTCAGCTAGTTTTTAATTAAAATTACAGAATATGATATTAAGTTTTGTAGCATAGACAATATCTTACCTGATAACACTTGTAAGTATCAATGAAGTGACTGGCAGTCCACCATCAAAATGTAGCAGTTTGGAGTCAGTCTCATCCGCTGCAAGGAGGGCACTCTCAGCATGTGTAGTTGTCCATGCAGAACAACCAATGTATTCACACAAAGAGAACACATATCCATAGCTAAAATATCATTTAGAAAACAATTCAAACTAGGAACTAATGTAGAACCAATCAATGGAGGAAAGGATGCTTTTTAATTTATTATTATATAAACTCACTGGGCTTTACTAAAAAATAAGTTTCAAATAATGTAAATTTCATTATAAACTAAGGACTAAACCAATGGAACGATTTGAATGTTATAATGAAATCAATATGAAAGTGAAAGTCAATATGAAATTTGTTAGTGTTGTTTAACAACATCATTCCCATAGGGGTAGACTGAGAGTACACCCTTCCACTTGCCACAATCCTTGCATATCTACTTCGCTTCTCTCATTCTCATTAAACATACAAGTTTATAATAAAGCCCACTAAATTCAATCAATAAGCTAAGTTGATACTAATTTCTTGGTCTAGCGGAAATTTCAAGATAAAAAAATTCCCTTTTAAATCATCTGCCCAAGTAAGTTCTAACAATACCAGTTGGTTGCTTTAGAGCTTTGTAATGATAACTGACTTTTCTATTGCAACAGTAATTTCAGTGTATAAAGTAGAATACATGTAGGTGATGCCAATTTCCAACTCTGTTAAGCATATTTTGAGTTTGTTCTAAACAAATATAAACATAAAAATAAGTGAATGATTGGTTATATTTTTTTAACATCCATTCCAGTCTTTAATTCCATAAATATAAAACCCACAATCAACATCTTTTTTTTTTAATTCAAGCAAACGAAATATGTAAGCAGTCTTTTAACTAGTTAACAATAAAATGTTGTGTAACTGTAATTGACTAATATTCTATGAAACAGGTATAACTTTGCTTCTGTTTTTATATGATTAACTATTGTGATATTTTTTCAACAGTTTATTTATATACCTATTGTATTACATACATTAGAACATGGTTATATGCTTAGCTATTAGATAAAATCTCTTATAACCATAATTTGGTGGTAATGTTCATTTATATAAAAATAATTATTGTATTCTATTACAATTTTCTACATGCACAGTAAGAATGGGTGTTATTGCTATTATTCAATAACTGTACCTTTGACATTATAGGTCCAGTAACTGACATATTATCAATTTATTTGTTACAGAAAACTTATTTTTGCCATAGACTACATATGACAGATTTATATATATTAGACACTGATTAAGAAGATTGTATTAAATAATAGACTAGAAGTTCAAGCTGAATGGTCTAAACATTCTAGGACGGAATAAAAATAATAGTCTACAGCTATACATATGAATAACATTTCAGTGTTAGTTGCTTATTAAGTTATTTAATTTGATAAATAAGTTGTTAGAAGCATGTTAGTATATAATCATAAAAATATGCTTTAGAGTGTGTACTGCCTATCTCTATCACGCTGCTTCTTTAAAACTTGTACTTATTATAATACTAGCTCACTTCAAAATAAAATATTGACAGTAACATAATAACCCTCTTTTAGAATGATGTACCTTTCATTACTACATATTTTATCAGTAAAATAAAAATAACAGATATGTTAGGAAGTTATCCCATGCTTATTGCTCAGTACGTTAATATGCACACAGTGAAACAACAAGTTATATATATGACTGATCCTATCCTAAAAAATAATGTAAGCATTTACAATATTTTTTGCCAATAGCTGCTAATTATGCTAGTTTCTATCAAGTATTTTATATGAATCCAAAAGTATCAAATTGTTTAAATAAAGAAAAAAGTTATTTTTATATTACATGAATGTATATCAGAATGGGAGCAAATAAAAAATAGAACTTACTTAGCTGGAGAATCATCTTTTTTCAATAATTGAACAAGGTTTCTCAAAGCATCTTCCCTGTCAAATACAGAGCCTTTTCCCAGTGCTTTCATAGAATAAATAGCATGATACAGGTCTGATATCGCAACCTCCTTTTTTTCCAGTATTGCTACTGGTGGCACTAGCACATCTGGATTGAGATAATTTTGGCAACCAGCTAATTCGGCCCCATTAGTGACATAGAAGACTTGCTCGATGACTTCTGGGTCATATTTGATTGACTTAAATACCTGTGTTTGAATAAATGTTTTATAACAGTAAACAGTATTTAAAATTTTATTAAAAGTTAATGCATAATACATATCATAAGTGGTGCTGGGTAGGACATACATGAAACCTGCATCCGCATACAAAATGTCAAATGTAAGAGTGTCTCAAAATTATATTTTGTAAACTGTATTTGGTAAACTGTACCATAGACTGCAGGGTGTGACCAGTAAGAAATGAGGCATATGGTACAACAGAAAAGAAAAATGTTATTACCAAAGTACCTTAGAACAAGTATAATAAGTACTTTTTTTTATCTGCAATTATTTGTAAAGAATTGCTATAACTGAATCTAAAGCCAGACATTCTTAGACTTGCCTCATTTTATGTGTGATGTCATATTCAGGTTAGTTCAAAAAAGAGGTTAGTCTTAAAAACCCATTTTCAAATCAAGTCCTACTCAACACTAAACAATGATATCATTTCTAATCCTCTAAAAATTTTACAGTGTAGTATATCAGTGAAAAGTTCTTTATTCAAGTAGGCTTTTGCAGCACTTTTTAATTGTCAAAGGTAGTTTTTCTACATATTATTTCAACGACTGATGATGATACAAAAGAACAACTTACAATACAAAGTCATTTCTGAATCCAATTATTTTCAAATCTAAAGCTTTTATTGTTAAGTTTGTTATTTTGAATGGTCTGATTTATGGTAATCCAAAAAAGCTTTGCTTACAATTAAAGCTACTTACAATTTATATGGATTACTAAAGAATACTTACATTACAGACATCTGGTATTTTGGTTTTAAGTAATGTGAGGCCTTTCAAAGAGAAATAAAGTGTCCCAGGATCAGTACTTTTGACTCCTTCCTCTAGTATTCCTTGCAGTCGTTTAACATCAACTGTTCCTTGTAATATTGCATTACTTACAGCTAATAAACTAAACAACGGTAGTACTAAAAAATAAATGAAGGTTATACATAACAAATAAATGGTAGCCGGCGACGCGCATACAATGACGTGGCCTAAGCATAACTTAAGTGTAGAAGAAATCTAATATTATATAAATAATAATATATTTTGGAAAATAATACAGTGATTAATATAAAGTATAAGTAAGATAACAAACTATTTTGTAACAAATTTACTAAACATAGTCCGACACGCTCTAAAACTTGACATAGCTTTAAACCATTATCACACTTACCAAAATGAAACATTGTACACCTTATAAAGTATATCTTATCCTTTATTTCTATAAGATTATTACGATCTGATATTGCTCTTCTTTCATTAACAAGTGGTAAATATATTATAACTAATTAATTCGAATGCCGGTTCTCTTTATCGCTGATTGCTTTTGACATCTCTAATCATTATTTGCTACTTGACCACTTTTAGTTTTGACGTAAACGATCGACGTAGCACGAAATATTTACCATTATCAAATATTTTTCGCGGTGTGTAATTTCTTTTTTATAGTCGTATTAATTTTACTAAGAAGAATTTTTAACCCGTGTAATGTTATAATCCCTTAATTTAGAAAAGAAAAATTTATTTAATTAAAGTCATCGAAAGTAAAATGTAGATTTCCACGACTGGAGCATTATTAAAAGCGACCAATAAAAGAAAGATGTATAAAAAAACTTAATGACCCATTTACGCATTATTAAAAGCGACCAATTAGAGAAATATGTATAAAAAAAACTTAATGACCCATTTACTTTTCTTCGATTATGAACACTGTAAGGTTTCGAAAATTCACAATTTAACAAATTGATTAGATAAGACTAAAGCTTTTGCCTTCTTTATTACAGGGAATTAAAAAATCTTTTATCGTTTTTATCTGTCAATATATTTTATTCTTTAGTCTCTGACAGCTGACTCCTTGTCTGTGGAAATTTACTACTTTGCATCTAGCCACTATTTTGTTCTAAATTCTAAAATCAAAGTACGATACAGTAATTACTTCGTTATTTAACAAAACAAATAACGATGGCTGCTATTGCTAAAATACCATCTTTAATCAGTTGTAAGTCTAATAATACTACAATAAATCTATTTCTGTTATGTAATTTGTTTTAATTAAAGGTTATATATTCTTAATTTCTGCTAGGTGTATCACGATAATAATTTATGAGCCATTTTAAATATATTTACAGCTGCACTCGTCCAAGCCAGGCCCAAATTTAATATTTTTATGAAATATGCGAAGGTAGAACTGGCTCCACCGAAAATGAGTGAAATTCCACAGATCAGGGCCGGTATCAGTAAACTCTTGAAGAGCGCTAAATCCGGCGAATGGAAGAACCAAACTGTCAAGCAAGCAACACTTAACACTCTTGTTGGAATGGAGGTGCTCTTCTGGTTCTATGTCGGAGAATGCATTGGAAAGCGCCACATTGTCGGCTACAAAGTCTAAAACTCTGTTAAATATGTTGTAGATATATGTCAAGTAAATTATTAAGCAAGTTATGTGTATATTACTTCATACCTCCATAACTAGTCTTTATTAACTACTACAGTAGTTAATAAAAAAAGGGAACACTTAAAACAATATTTATTAAAGCAACTTAAATTCAAATACATTTTTTTTAAGTTGTTGATAGCAATTGATGTTATGTTGTGATATAAATTCATAATTCAAATACAATTAACTAATGAACTGAAATGCAAAATTCTAGTGCTATCAACCTGAAAGCTCAGTTAAGAGGTTTTAACATTTCTTTCTATTTAATTAGTTCATGAATTGGTGCCATATAATAAAAAATGTCAAAAACGCCTTTTTTAATATCCTTGCTTTTGCTAACAAATAGGATATACAATACAGATTAAACAAACATAAGTCTACAACATACCACAAAGGTTTGCATTGGATTTGTAGTATTCATTCTACTAAGTAAATAAACTGGGTGATGTTAATAACCCTCAAATACTAAGTTATGTTATCTAAAATGTGAACAGTATTAATAAAACACAATTATTAACTACATTCTATAATTACTAAAATACTCTATAATGGTGCACATAATTCCATGAAACTGTAAGGATTGTTAGCACTGGCCAATTTGAGTTCAATATCCAGTTCAGGAGGGCCTCGGAGCCACAGTCTGTCTCTGTAGTAGTTGACACATGACAGAAATTCTCGTTCAGTATATCTTCCAATTTCAACTGGTACAAAGGGGTCTAGGTGTTCAAACCCCTAAAAACAATAAAACTAATATTATGACTCTTTTTAGAACAAAGTTAGAAACACCTAATATAAAATAAAATCATTTGTTTTTATTTAGTTTTTACTATACTATAAATTCAGGAAGTACTGTCAAATTCAGCATTCAAAGCAATACAAATTTTAATAGAAAAATACATTATTTCTAGAACATTTTGATACTTGCTTAGTAGCGCTATAAATAATATCAGATTGAGCAACACTGTTGTTGTGTTCAACCAGAAGCACATTGAAATATAGTTGAGATTAGCTAGATATAAATATATATGCAAAAAAAGATTAATTACTGTCTTGAAATTTTAACTTTTAATGTCAGCGTCTCTATCATTACACTCATTAGATGTTTTAGTTTGTAATGATTATAAAATATACCTTTTGAAATAGCAGATATTTAGGCAAATGATTCTCTTGATGATCATCAGACAGTGCAAGTTGATCCACTGTGACAACTACAACACCATTAGTCTAAGGAAAAAAAGGATGTCATGTGAGAAGTTAAATCAAAGTTTTAGTTAAGTTTTTTAACATTGAAAGTCATTTATAGATTGTAACAACATTATCATAAAACAACAAAGAAAGAGTTATGTCACTTCTTACTGAAGTCATAGTCAGTAAGAAGTGATAAGTCTTAATGGTTCCCAATATAATATTTATATGTTACAGTCTCACAACACACAAAAAATTACAAATAAAGAAAAAAAGTAACAGAAAAAGGGAAAAATTTAATTGTAGTAATTGACTACCAGGCAAAACTTTTAAGGTAGCGTTTTATAAGTACATAATAATAATATTCAGGTGAGATTAAAACCGAGAGCTATAATATTATTAAAGTTAATAATTTGGTCTCATATCTGTAACTTACCCAATCATTTTTAGTTATTTCCATAAAAGGTTTTGTTAGACTGACTTCCTCTGGCTTAACCTTTTTCTTTGTTGGTGTACTGAGCCTTGTTAAGGGATCAAAAAAGCAATTAAATCCATCTATTGCTACAAAAGTTTTACATCTGCAAAACAAAAAGGATTCTTAAAATAGTTTACTAATACTTCACACATACCATTAAGACTATACATACTGTTTGCTGTTTGATAGCATTTTAATTTCTTGTATTAGCACATCTATGACATCACATGCATATTTTACACGGGTGATGCCATGTTCCACAAGTTCAGCGACTGGAGCACCCTCTATCGTTTTCTCACGCTTGCTCCACACATATTCTTTTGATATTTTCAACTAAAACACAATCACATATGAGTAATAAATATGATATACTTTATTTCTCAGGTAAATACACAGTACAGTCACACTTAATATAGTCTCAGTAGTATTAAATAAAGAAATTATATCTAAAATTTAAAGAACTATAATATTAAATATATAATAAAAATAAAAAACAGAAAACAAAATCGAAAACTAAATCTATGTATTAGGACTGTGATGCACAGGATGTATATATTTATATGGTTTTAAAATATCAGCTGTAGGAACGAGGATATGACAAACAGTATACTAACATCTCAACATTGGAGGTAAGACTGTAATTATAGTAAAGAGTATGTGGATCATTAAGTCACAACCAAGCTCCTTCGTAAGATGCCTCCAGGATGTGAGGGTTTCCTCACAAAATTTTACTTCATCAGAAACATATTATCAACTTTCATATATTAAAGTTAATTGAATTTATGATTCTTAGCTTTTTGAAGTGAAACTTCTTCAAGCACAAAAGGATAAAACTTTTACGGATGAAACGTGTGATTAGCGTGAGGAAGATTTAAAATTTACAAATAACATGTGGCATTTTAATTTGCCACTCCTCATTTAATAATTTATTATACTTTTTTTAATAAAATATTATATACAATTCAAAAATAAAATTGAATTAATTATTTTCTAATATTGACAAAATACACTTTTTTATTCAGTTATTTCTCATAATTTTTATGACAATTAAATACATTAAATTCCTAACAATTCTTCTTTTCTCCCTCCCTCTAATCACAGAAATCTAAAGTTTTTGATTTGTATTCATATAAACAAGACTTAAAAATTAATTTGCCAAAGAAGTTTACTTATGGCTATTTTGTATGCACACACTTTTAATTATTTTTTATTGCAGGTTAGTGCTTAACTTCGCTCTTACTTGATAGAAAGTAATCATACAATCTAAAATGAATTTATGTTGTTCTGTTGAAAGGGAATTAACCTATTTATGCAACCCAGCAACATATTGCATTGTGTATTTGAAAGTGGTAGCACTTCTTTGCTGGATGAGTGGTTATGTTTCAACTAGTTTGCTGCATATGTAAAACTAAAGTCATACTACATAATAAAATGCTCCTCACATCAGCTGTTTTAAGTAAGACTTGATTTTGCATCTTGAAGTGTAACAGCCATGCAGCTGCATCCAGTGGTATATCAACAAGTCCTTCTTTGGTCTGTGAATTGGACATCTCCTTGTGCCGAGGGGTTCTTTTTAGCCATTCTGATACTAAAATGAAAATTTATTGTTACTTTGTTACAAAGATTAATGAAAATACATGTGTTCTAGATTCCTAACCAATTATCTTTATAGCAGTTTCTATATACAAGCACTGGATCTCTGTTCATTTAAGAAGAAATAAAAAGTTAAATTCATCTAATACAGATTTTATTTATTTATTACTGATAAATTTATGTATATTTTGAATAGAGTAGTATTAATTTACAACAGAAGACCTAAGCTAGTTTTCATAAGTTATAAAAAATTTGAACTACTCACCCCAGGGTATATGAATTATTAAGAAACCTTCCTGATGTGCATAATGTAATAAGTGAGCTAAAGTTAACGACTTTCCAGCTCCCTTTTCACCATCTACTTACAATTATTTAGGAAATATTGGTAACCAGAAATATTGCTGCAGCAATTATTAGTCAAACATGAAAATGCCTAATGCTTTGAGGTTAAAACTAAACAGCTTTTACCTTTCAAGTTTTTAACTATAACAAACATACTATTTCTAGCACCAAATAACATTCATAGAAAGAATAAGATTTATTTCTACTACCCTATACTACTAAAATTGTCATCATTCTAATTAGTTTGGAATATAAAGAATATGTATCACATTTTTAAAAAGAGGATAGCTGCTTCTGACTGTTGCAATGAATGGTACAAAAGAATTATGCTCTAACACAAAAATGTTCTTTAAAAATAGGGTCTATGACTGTTTGTCTCTATTGAAACAACATAAATTTATACAAATAATAAAATTAGACTGATAGTTTGTAAGTTAAAATTACCTGTACACTAAATGCACATGAAGTTATATGCAGTAATTATTTCTTTAAATGAAAATGCTTCTCTTTGTCTGTAAAAATTTTGGAAATTATAGGCATCTGGAATTAGAGGGAGAGCTAATCTAGTCGCAATGTAAAATGAAAAGGATACAAAGCACATATCGCACAGGCGGTTTACTAAAATCTGTAGCCTTAATGCAGTTAATTACATCAAGAGCTGGTAGTCGAACCATTAATGCAGTTTCTGTGAAGGTTTTAGTTTGTTTCATGAAACTCTTTGGTAAACCACCGTGTGCATATAGTTGTTTGCATACATCATTATTCAAAGTGTAGAAAAGTCCTATATGATTTTCATTTTGTTGTACCTGAAATTAAGTTAAATTTAGTACTTCAAAAATTATGTGTGTAAAGTAATAATAAAAATATTTACAGGCGAAGATTCTGTCGTTCTAAAAGGCAGAGCTTGGCTGTATCGACGAGTACAAAACCTTATACTACGAGATAACATTGTAAATTATATTTAAAAGTTAAAACAGGTTACACTTGTATAAGTTTTTAAAGCAATAATACTACATATTTTTGGGATAACTGTTATAGGCATTTCCTTCTCATTTGTGATAATCAAAAACATAACCTCTATATTAAACCTGTCAATTTTTGTCTTAATTTCCTTTTATAGATAAGACAAAGGTATGAGACCGTACAGCCTGAGAAGGGTATCACTTTATCTATTTTTTGATAACTTTACGACTCAAATTTCTAGACCTATTCTTTAAGACTTCTTATAAATCTATTTAATGGCACTGACTTTAAACCCTTTGGAAGGTTCCTTTTTGACATGATATTAAGCATAGATCTAATTAAAACTAGTAGATATCAGATATGAAATAGAAAGTATTTAATCTAGCTATAATTTCTTATTTTTTATTTTATCTTCCACATGGTTACTAGCTATAGCAATCATCTGCAAGAAAGAACCTTTCATTTTGTTAACCCAGTCTTTTATCATTACAAAGAACCTAGAAATCAGATGAAATGAATATTTTAAAGGAGTATTGACCAATTGTTTTACCTTACAGACTAGCTTTCATTAACGTTGATAATAGTGAAATAAAATTACTTTTGAAATAGTTTTTCTTTTATACATTTGTTTATTCAAAAGTTGCTGGTAGCTTAGTAACACTTAAATCTTATATAAAGTCTAAAGATATCTAGGTTAAGATTTTTGCTGCAGTCTCTTCTTTTTAAACAAACTAATTGGTCTTGTAACATTTTCGATTTCATTGCCATTGAAGTCCTTCTTTTCTATTACATCTTGAATAACAATAGTCCTTACATCACTCACATTAGGTTCACTTTTAAGTTCTTCTGGCGATGTCATGACAGCATTGTTGTTATCAAAAGTATCATCATATTTTGACTTTTTCAAAATTGAAGTAGCTTCTTTAGCAAATAAAGTAGAATAAGCTTCATAAACATCACTTGGTTTCATGATACCCTTTTCTGCATCATAAAGTGAACTGGAGGGCTCAACATTTGAGTGTTTAAAAATTATTTCCATTGTTTCACTTTCATCTTCATCCGCGAATGTGACACTTTTTATACTTTTGGCTGAATTTTCATCATTTTGAACAGTTACATTTACATCTTCTTGTATAATATCATCTAACCTGAAACAATTCAAGATATAATTTTTACATAAATTATAATTATCTTTAACGATTTATGATTTCTTACCTGTCTATTTCATCCTCCAACTCGTCAAGCTGTTCCAATTCATCTAACCTTGCTATAAGATCATTCTCTGTTTTATTTTGCACTCTATCTCTGTTTTTCAACTCTGACAATTTCTCTTCAAGCATATTTTGTCTGTCAATTACTTGTTGTAACAAGTTCACCTTTGAAGTTTGTTTTGGTGTATGATGAGTAATTTTTGCTGTGGAATGTTCTCTCTTCACTAGATCATTAATAATACCATTTTGGCTGATTGTTAATGAATCATATTCTATACTTTCATTATCATTATGTTCTTCTTTATTATCAACAGATTCTAATTCATTCTGTAACTCTTCCTGTAATTCAAGTTCCTCTAATCTTGACCACAATTCATCATCATTACTTTCAGGTTCTATAGGTTCAAACTTTTGCCTATTTTGATAATACTGTTGTACTTTTTCTTTGTGCTTTTTCCTCCAAGCCTTGTCCTCTTCTTCACTACAGATTTCAACAATATCCTGGCCAGGACTTCCCTGAGCAACATCTTTATTGAAAGATAGTTGACTTTCAAGATAATCTTTTTCTTTAATTAGCTCTTCAAGTTTGGTTTTTGCAACTGCAACATTGTTATATAAGAAGCCATACATTTTTATTGTATTTTCAAGTCTAAACTAAGACTTTGTAAACTTACATATGAGAAATAATAACCAAAGAATAATCATCAAAAAAATAAAAATAATAAACCATGTTTGATTTCATTTAGGTTCGAATTTTATTTTTTATATTCATTAATACTACGCAAATTGTTCTCTCCAGTAATAGTATATTACAAAAGTTAAAATAGAAATTTAAAATATAGGTACCTTTTATTCTATGTAGCCTCAACACTTCAGCTTGTTTTATAGAACATTTCGTGAAATAATCAGCACCAAGGGCTACAGTAACTTCATTTGTGTGCTTCAACGAACCTCTAAAAAATATTTTATTACCTATCGGCACTAGGATGGGCACGGTCAGTTTATCTGAATATAAATTAAATTCTAATGCATTAAGATTGTCTAAATATTCATTCCAGAATTTAATATTCTTGTCACATTCAAGTAAAGCCTGAAAGTAAATAAATGATTATTAATATAAGCGATTATAAAACGATACAGTATAATGTAAGAAACCTTTAATAAAAACTTACTTTATTGTAGATTTCTCCAAGGAAATTCATGTTGTAACTATTAATTAAATAGTAAATGCAAAATGTTACTATTGAGCCAATGTTGTAACAAAACTACAGTGTTTTTTCAATATACGTAATTCCGCTAATTTGTAAGTTTTCAATTTTGACGTCTTTTGACAAACAACCAACAATTTTTTTATTATTGTTATTTGATGGCCTTAGATTCTAACTCTTTCCAATAATGTACTGAACAGATGAACAGAACTGAAACATGAACTTAAAATAATTATTACGTAGTATTTTAAATAAAGATAATTAAAGTCAGAATTTACTTCTTTCATTTTCATTAAACCTTTCATACAAGTTCGTCGGTTTAGAGTACTCTTGACCTGGCCCTTATTTAAGATGTTCTGGATTTGGTCCAGGAACGTTCGCCTTGGTCTTCCCCTTCCAATTTTCGCATTCACTTTTGACTCATAAATCCTTTTTGTCAGTCTCCTTTCATTCACTCATCTTCTTTTATACCACAACGTTTTCTTATTACACTATTTCTTACTCTATCACTCAGTTTTAATCCACTCATACTTCCCCAGGCTACAGTCTGGCCCTTTGAGACACCATCTGGCTATTCAGAAAGGCGCTCAGGGCACCATTTACCATATTCCCTGCATTCACTCTCCTTTCAATACCACTTTCACATGTTCCATCTTTTGTAAATTTAGATCCCAAGTATACAAATTCTTTCACCTCTTCCACTTGTTCCCCATCTATCAAAATATTGCCATTCATCATAGATTCATCTCGTTCAAAAAGCATAACTTTCGTTTTGTTTACATTCACTTTCNATGGCGACGCAACACCTCTTTCGACAGGAAACCACTCCGTATACGCCCCGTTTATTCTGACACAAGCACTAGAACCCTCATAGAGAGACTTCAATGCTTGAATCAGATTACTGCTCACCCCAAACGTAGATTACAGTGACCACACCTCATTCCTCACCACTCGATCATAGGCCTTTTCTAAATCTTTGAAAGCGCAATAAACTTTTTGGTTTATACTTATTTAATTCTTCAAAGATATCGACTAAATGACTTACAAGTGCTTTACGATTGATCGTTAACAAATACTTCATTTCAGGTTAGTCAGTTAAAAAATTACTAAAAGTTTAAACATTTCCCTAAATATTTTCAAGCAGTTTCCTTTGGATAGCCATCCTATTTCAGTATTGAATAAAAATCTCACATGGTCTTCATATTGTTCTTCACAAAATAACACGAAAAGACGCTCACATTTGTCACTAGCTTTAGTAGCCACTTTAGTACTGCATGTAATAAGAACTTCATTTAGATCAGGAGAGATATTTTTATCTACAAATTTTCCTTATAACTAACATAATGTACAATAATAATTTATGGATTTCCATCTTTTATCAATTTTAAGCAGACATTTTTCTTGCCCATCATGTTTCTGGGGCATCGTCTGCAACACGATGTGATACAATTTTTATTGGTATCTTATTAACTTTTATGTAGTATTGCAGTGAAACTAATTCAGGCGCACGAGGGTAAACTTTTTACGGATGAAACGCGTGATTGGCGTCACGAAGATGTGCAGCGTTTTTTGTTAATTAGTTTGAAGGTTAAGTAGTTTTAATATCTACAAATATCAAAAATTATAAAATACAAATATTTCAGAAATTTTCTTTTCTGAACTTTAAATTCAAAAACAAAATTTAATTAACAATTTCTAAAATTGATTAAGAACACGTGGCGGTTTTATTTACAATTCGATTTTTCTATCTAGATTTATACTACGCAATAAGACTGCCTTATGTTTAACAATATTTGTATCTAAGTTTACCTCTATTTCATATTTATGAGTGGTGTACAAGGGAAGAAATAAATTAAAGAAATATTAACAGACCAATTATAATATATTCTCGTACACATAAAATCGTAAATATCTCCTATACACCTTGTATAGGAGAACGCTGAGATCAACTGTTTTAATATTGTTTTTGTGCTGGTCTTTTTTTTTTTAGGTAAGTTTTCTTTCATTTAGCGGTACTAACACGATGGAGCGTAAATAACAGTAATAAAAGGTTTTTAAAATGCATATGTTTTTTAATTCAGGATCGACATTTTAGTACTGTCAACTCTCTTTGTTTTCGGGAGCGGTCGCCTCACACTGTATAACATTTATTAACCACCATGCAATGTTGAAATGAATGTTATAATATCATTTTCCTGCAACTCGTATGTTATTTCACCGTATAGCTCCCAGTCCGCGTCATTTATCAATACCAAAATACCAGGCCTCACTGAATCACCCTAAAATTAAAAAGTCAGTAAAAAGAGACAGTAAAAAAGTAAAGAAAGTCAGTAATTTCAATTTCAGCTATGTGTAAAAACCTTCATCCTAAATTATTATTAAGGATTGAATATCGAGGCGGTGTCACTCGCGTCGTTTCCGATCCCGTGGAATTGTGGTAAAATTTGTTTTTCATCAGATCAAAATGTCAATATAAATCACATCCCCCACCAACATTACACCAAAATCCAGCCATTTTTATCAGCGAAAAGTTCTATTACATATAGAAAAATTACACTAAGAAACTGAACAACTTTATCATAAAAAAATATCTTAAAAGTTATGCAGATTGAAATGTTAGTGATTTTGTATTTTTTGTACAATGTCATGTTAATATATTAATGACATGATAGTTTAATTATTTGGAAATATTTAAATCACAACATAAAGTAGGGGTTGAAGGTAGGAGGGAAAAATATTGTTTCCAATTGTAGACCAACTAAATATACAAACAATATTCAATAATCAATTGGTAGTGCCATATTAGGGAAGTGCTTGTATTAGGGTGTTTGTAATTAAAAACACCATGATGTAGATGTATGTATTAACCAATTAAAACCAATATAATTATATTGATATTATTGTTATAAATAGACTAGCTGACCCAGTAAACATTGTTTTGCCATATAATTACTTTTATAGCTATTTAAAAAGGTTGCTGTTAAAAAGATATTTTATATAAGAATCAGTCAAGCTGTTTTGGAAGAATATGGGAATGAACATTGTGACACAAGACTTTTGTATATAAGATAATATCTTAAAGCAAGGACACTACCTGCAAAAATAATTCAGGCCTTTCTCTTAATAAATTTTCTTTACTCCATACCAGAAGTTCTTTTATGGTCCACTGTTCACTTTGGCAACCAGGAAAATATTTTTTTAACGGTGGCAACTCCACATTTCTCTTTTTTATTTTGTCAAACAGCAGCTCAGCCCCACCACCAAAATGGAGTTGTATTTTTAACATCTTTTACCAATACTTATCTAAAACAATACTCAATATATAATTTTTGTAACAGCCTAATGATAGAATAATAGCCTTGCTTATAGAAATGTGGATTGAGAGATTTTAAGGCTGAGTAGTGTAGATATATTATTTTATTCAAAAAATATAGACCTATTCATCAAAAGTTATTTTGCTGTCACATTGTTTACACTTTAAGGAGCCAATAGAGATATTGCCATACATACATAGCATCACACCTCATTTCCATAGGAAAAGGCAGAAACCACACTCTTCCTCTTGCCATAATCCTTGCACATCTCTTTCATGATTTTCATTCTCATTACACCTTTCATACAAGTTCAATGGTTTAGAGTACTCTTAACCTGGTCCTTGTTTGAAATGTCCTGGATTTGGTCCAGGAATGTTTGTCTTTGTCTTCTGCTTCCAATCTTGATTCATAAATCCTTTTTGTTAGTTTCCTTTCATTCATTCATTCTCTCTATGTGCCCAAACCATCTAAGCATACCTCATACTCAATCTCAACTTTGGTTACTACTTCTTCATTTAAACCACAATATTCTCTTATCATACTATTTCTTTCTTTGTCACTCAGTTTCAATGCACTAATACTTCACAACATTCTCAACTCTACCACATTTATTTTACTTTTATGCTTCTTTTGCCATACCCAATTTTCACTAACATACATAAGTGTTGGTACCAACACTCCTCCATGCACAGCCAACCTGGCCCTTTGAGAAACTATCTGGCTATTCATGAAAATGTGCAGAGCACCATTTACTATATTCACTCTCCTTTCAATATCACTTTCACATGTTCCATTTTTTGTAAATTTGGATCCCATTTGGATATACACATTCTTTCATCTCTTCTATGTGTTCCCCATCTATCAAAATAATGCCACTCATCTCTATCAAAAACCATAACTTTCATCTTATTTACATTCACCTTTATTCCTTTTCAAAGGTTCAACATAATATTTACCATCTCCTGTAACTCATCAGCAGATGATGCAAGTATTACTTCATCATAAGCGTAGAGTAAACATTTGATGAGTAATTCATCCATTTTTAACCCATGTCTTTTTACATGGATAACCATGTATGCAAGAGGGTCGTAAATATGATGGTTAGCGGTAGGGCCAGGAGAGGGCAACCAAAAAAGTGTGGATGGACTGTGTGAAAGAGGATATGTGGTAAGGGGTATGAATGTAGAAATGACAGCAGATAGAGTGAAGTGGCGAAAGGAAGAAAGGAAGGAATTAGGGCAGGAAAATGATGATATCTTCTAAACCTGTCATGGTGACTAAACACATCCCTGTCCAACACCTCTTTCGACTGAAAACCACTATGTGTATGCCCCGTTTAATCTGACACAAGCACTAGAACCCTCATAGAGACTTCAATGGTTGAATCAGATTACCGCTCACCCCAACGTACCACAGGTCATTCCTCACCACTCGATCATAGGCCTTTTCTAAATCTATGAAAGCGCGATAAACTTTTTGGTTTATACTTATTTAATTCTTCAAGGATATCGACTAAATGACTTACAAATGCTTTACGATTGATTGTTAACAAATACTTCATTTCAGGTTTGTCAGTTAAAAAATTTCAAAAAGTATAAGTAGAATCCTCATAGAGAGATTTCGATGCTGGAATCAAATGTCGCTCACCCCATATGTAGATAATGTTGACTCATTCCTCTCCACTAGATCGTAGACCTTATCTAAATCGCAATAAACTTTTTGGTGTTTCACCAAACATTATTCAGTTATGCAGCGTATAGAAAAGACCTGATCCGTACATCCCATTCCTCTTCTAAATTCTGCTTGCTCGTTCCATATTTTCTCATCAGTTTCATTACTCAACCTTTCAATCAATATCATTGCTGATTGCGCACAATTTGCCGACTACAATAAGAAGGCTGATACCGTGGTATTTTTTGAACTATTATATCCAATATTGCCATTTGCCATACCTGTAATGCCTTTAATCAAATCTATGACCAAGAATCTTGGCAAGATTGATCCAAAGCAGCAATAGTTTAAAATTATACTAACTGATTATTATTATCGATATTACATATACATATACAACAGACATGAACAAAAAAATTTCTAGTATCATTCTACAGCTACGTTTTCTAACCAATAACCATAAACAATATCTATATACTGTTTCTACTTTCTAACGTTTTAAAACATTTTGTTATACAGATTAAAAATATATATTTGACGTGCGATTGACAACAGTGTTTATGTGCTATGTACCAATTTGTCAAAAAATGCAACTTACGAATAAAATAGCTACTGATTTCTAAAGAATTTAATTCAGTATAGTGATTAAACAAAAAATATATTGCAACTATACCACCAGTATAGGTTGTTAATAAATAATGATATCTTTTTGCGTCCTAAATTATTAGTCAACCGAGTTTACTAGCTATTTGGGTTTGAATTGAAGATTTGCTGAAATAATTTCAACATATTTATGTATATAAGAAATATATGAAACGATGGGAGAAAATAAATCTATATTACACGAGCTGTATGTATTTTCGGAATGGAAGCCTGAACCTGAATATTTGGTACTCTTATAAATGCTTTAATTTTAATATTCATAAATTGTAAATATTAATTTGACCATATTGTTGTCCTTTAAGTACTCAACAACATGCAATTTTATTTATAATAACAGTCAATGTTAAAGTTATAGCTGTTGGTAAATTAAAATTTGAATTTTATATCTTATTGTGCATAGTTGATATGATTGCTTTAAATTTTAATTCAATAATGTGATATGAAATGAACTTGTTCATTAATATGTTGGAAATTTCAGCAAAAATCAGACAATATTCTACCTGAGAATGTATCGAGTTTGTGGCGATGGTTAAAATTTTTTGGTCCCAAACAAAGTTTGATTGACAGTGTGACTGCGTGAGTAAAATCTTTATTGTAATGATGTAAATGATTTTACTTTTAATATAAAAACTTATAAATGAAACAGGGCTATGTATGTGTTTTTTTTCTTGCAATTAAGCTACATCAAGTAGTTATTTAAAAATCCAGTTTTATTATTGAGATAAGAATTCAAGGGGAAGGTTAAAATGAAAGTAAATATGTGATTTCCTAAATTTGACCTGTTGAGAATCAAACTTCTAGAGAACTAAGTATGCCAAAATAAGAGTTATACCATCAGAACTGAAAAAGTCCTAAAGAAATAAAATTATTCTTTTAGTCATAAGGAGAGACAACAAAAATGGCACATAGCACTCGGTGATGAGGGTAAAGTGATAGCTGTACTAACAGACAACATATTGGAAATCAGAACCAAGAGATCAGAATATGCTACTATTGCTGCCAGAACAACAGGTATAATATAACTGATACATAAAATACAACAAAAGAAATACCTCAAGCAAGGGCTAACCTGTTACCAATTAAAACAAAGTCTTAACAGTTAAGCATGATACCATCTTAGACTGTATCATCGCTTACCATCCCACATTAAATCTTATGAATGTGTTTGTCTCTTTTTACTGTTGCTGTTTTGTTACATCTACATTCAAATTACAAGAAAATGTGTTGTATTGTGAAAATGTAAAAATAGATATTGGTGGTAGAGATTGTAAGAAAATGAAGAAATTTTTCACAAATTAGCAAAATAAGAAATTGGTACAATAGATATAAAATTCTTTATCATAATGATTACCTTCCATTTTATATCTTAACTGTGCAAATGTATGACAAATTGTAATAAAGTTGTGTAAAAAATTTATGTAACAATATTTATTTATATAACTCAAAACAATTTATTAAAGTGATAACAACTATTGGGACTGTAAACTGCTTAGTGTCATGACGTGTTACACTGTCTCACACATAAGGAAGTGGTAGGCAGGCTCCACCTCTCTCACTCTAATCCTCTTTTTACTCAGTGCTTAGAGTGAGATAGACATATATCATATATCAAATTAATCAATAAAAGATTTTGTTAAAACTAATAAATTTATTTCCTTACATTTCCATATTAATAAACTTCAAATTTAAATAATAACCTAAACTTATCTCAAGTTAAAAAATTTAAATATTAAAAGATTCAACTTTGATTAGTTTAAGTTATCAATCCTGTCTGGCATCCAGAGATGCATTTGTTTATGTTTCATTTCCCCTGGCAACTTCAGGATAAACATACATAACTTCAGGATAAAAACACTCTTATGTTGTGTAAAACTTTCATTTTTTTCAGTGGCTAAAGATGCTTATTCCCAATGGAGAAAGCTGGTTTGGAGTCCTGACTGTTCATTCTTAGTTGTAGCCTATGGCAATGGAATTGTCAGTTTCTTTGACCTCACTGCTTCAAGTCTTTTTAACATACCAGCTGTAAGGCCCTATATTTTTTAATATATTACTTAACTGGTTGCTTTAGTCTTAAGTTTATTTTTTGTAGTAACATTTATGTTGCAATTATATTTAAGACATTTGGAAGTTTCTAAGTTTGATTAACATATCAATCTAGAACTTCGTTTTCTTTCAATCACATAGTTATTAAAATATGATGCTTAAAAACATGTCATCAGTATTGAAATAATGTCTTTAGTAATACTTGAGTCTTTATATGTAGGGGTTATCAATATATAGCCACCAAAATCAACAAGCTTATATAAAATAGTCTATTAATAATTATATGATGCCATAGTATAAAATTTTGTTGTGTAAACAAATTTAAATAAGGTAATATTTATTTAAGCAAGATTTCACATGTTTGAAACATCAAATATATCATAGATAAAGTCATTTTATCATATTATTCCAGATGTACCACTGATGAAGATATTAAGATTTCTGATTTTTGTCTGTCTATTCATGTTGTTATAGGTCAAGAAAGACTTGATCAATGTTATAAAAATTTGGCATATAGCAAGAACATATGATAGTGCTTAAAATGTAGAAGTTTGTATGTTACTATATTTGCATGTTTATTCCTTAATGATTAGAGTTGCCTGGCAGAGATTGCTTAAAGCAATAAGGCTGCCCTTACAATTAGGTTAATCTTTTTACTCTATAAACTTTAGCATAATTTTTCTAGTTGCAAAAATGTCTATGTGGACACATTTTGGTGTACTAATAGTTTATAATCTTGTACTTTTTGTATGGATAAGTGATCTAGTTTAAAGAATGTTACAAGACATTGATTTTCTTCAGTTTATTGTTTAGCTATTGTATATATATTGTTCAGTTTTAGTTATGTAATAAATAATGAATGATTTGCATTGACAGGACTGCTCAAGACCAGGCGGCTTAGAGTGTACAGACAACACACATGCTGTGTCCGACATTATATTTCGCCCACTACGAGTTAAGGATACTAAATGGTATGATATAATGTTTCATCATATCCATATCTTAAAAAAAGTCACAAGTGTAGTGAGTGTTTTAATTTTTATAATAAAGTAATAGTGAATTTTAAATCTGACCTATCTGACAGGTCATTCACAAATATTTAGAAATTGTTCATTCAGCCTGTGACAGGTGACAATAATAAACTAAACTAAATAAAATAAAACAAATTAGTTAATGTTCAAAATTGTTTCCAAAATTCATTCAGTCCTTTAATTTTGTTTTGAAATGTATGTCATTATCAGATATATACAATTTTTGAACATTATTTTCATCAGCACTATAAGTTAATGTCGCATTACACATTTGAACTTGATTTGGAAACTGCTCATACTATATATATAGTATGTTCTATGTTGCAGGAACTGGGAAGTATTAATAGTGACATATGACGGCAAATTGCGATGTTACCTGGTGTCCCAAACGGATGGCTTCAAGCTGCACCACTCTTTCCAGTTCCCAGGGGGTGTGGCTGCTGCATCCTATTGCGAGCCACACGCAACATTATATGTTGCCGGGGTACCACGCGCGCCCTATAAGGTATGCAGATTTTTTAAAATAGTCTAAAATATGTCTTTGATCATATTACAAATATTTTAATTGATTCTGGAACTGACTATAATGTAATTATAATAAATTGTAAATTAAATCTAATTTCTAAATTGTATAATCTATATTATAAAAATGAGTCGCAAAATGTGTTAGAAAGCGCATAACTCAATAACGCCTGGGTCAATTTTGACAATCCTTTTTTTTAAATGTTCATTGAAGTCCAAGAATAGTTTTACGGCGAGAAAAGTTAGAATAATTGCCGGGGAAAACCTAAAAACAACCCTTTTGTGTTTCCCATACAAACGTTTTCTAACTAAAATGTAGAGTCAATTTGACCTTTATTGCTATTCAATAAAGTTCATAATAAATTACAAGTACTCACGGTTGTCTAAGCAATATAGGTGTGTTCCTAACGTTAAAGAGGCAATTTGCATTTTATTGCCGCTGCACAAAGTTCAAAATCAATTGAATAGTCACAAACTGACCATATTGAATAGTCACAAAAATGTAAGAGCTATAGATATTTAGTACTGTTGTAATTTCATCATTCAATCTTTTTGACAGAACGAAGTTTGTCGGGTCTGCTAGTTATAGATATAACCTTTTGGCCAGAAGCCATCCTTAACATGGGTTATTAAATAACATAGCTAGGATAGCTGCCTGTTAAATCCCAACTATTATTTGGGCAAAAATAAATTTTTAAGGTATCAACTAGCTGTAAGATAATTGTAAATTGCTTTGGTTGCTAAATAAATAAATAAATATTTTAGCCTGATTGTATAACAAACATCCAAATATCCAAATTTTTTCATTTATTGTCTATTTAACATTTAGGATCCAACATCTCCAGTGAGTGCTGGTATCACTGCCTGGAGATTGCTGAACGACGAGCCCTTTTATAAGCTATCCGTGGTGTCGGATGAGCTGGAAGCCAAGCTAGCCAACGAGCGGTTCCACCTGTATATGCCAATGATGTTTTCCAAGAATATGGTGAGTATTATTGTACATGACAGAGGAGCAACCGTTCAATTAAAAAGGGGGTGACATATCCCAGCTGCAGTCACTATGTACTTAAATAAATGCAAATATAAAGACAGTAATTTATTTCTTTCAAACAGTGTAACAGTGTCTTCTAAATAGATTCAAACTGTCTGACAATTGGAGCATAAATATTTTGAAATAAGTCGATCGGCTCTATTTATTGTATAATAACCATATGAGATAACACACAGTTGACAATAATATACTAAACAATTGCATGATTAAACAATGTATGAAATAGGTCCAATAATCATTTTAACCACTATTAGATACAATTTCTATAAACGATTGATTGTACTTCATCCAGAAGTGAACTGCTATATTATAAATATAAAATATATTTACTAATTAATCTGATGAGACATAATATATCGATGTCTCAATAGTGAGCAGGGTTTACTAAAGCTAACTTAAATAGTTTACTTCGATATAAGACTTCGATACTTCGATATAAGAAGTCAATTGACTTCTTTGATATGACATTTTTTTTGTAGAACTTCATAATCCGAATGGCGGCATCCCCTGATAATAGCAAGCTGGTGTGCCTACATTGCAACGGGGACATATCAGTATGGCGACTGCCAGTACTGAAGGCTGAGAGGCGGTTCAAGCTGGGGGAACAGCCCCAACACGCCCTGCAGAGTCCTCTGAATCCAGACCAAGGGCTGAAGGATCACACCGTGTACTTCCCCGCTGACGTCAATTGGTGGAGCAATGAGGTATGAATCCAATATTGAATATAATAATAGTCCAGCCTTAGTCACCCATTAGAAACAGCTCATAATTCTACTTAAGGAATATTATATACTAGCGGCTCGTCCCGGCTTCGCACGGGTAGACAGAAATAGGTACAGATATTTAAGTTATAAGCAAGATAATTAAAAATACCATGAATTGACAAATATTATGAAAAAGCGTGATTACTAATACTAACACTAAGTAGCTCTGAAGAGAACTTTTTAAGCGAAGCATAAAAATGTGTTAAAAAACTCGAAGTATTGAATGTCGCTTGCGTCTCCTACGTAAGGTTACCTAGTTCATAATGGTGAACCCCCTTCTCCCGCACTCTCCCTCCCTCGTCGAGTTAGTTAATCGATGCGCTGCGGGGCGGCCGCCGCCGGCACATATTTTTATTTCAATTTCATGATGCCTTATAAATGGAATATCCGATTTCAATAATTCAAAAAGTAATCATCAGGTATTGAGACAGTTTGAATATTAAATTATTGTTTTGGATAAATGGTATGGACAACACGGTCTGATTTTGATCGGCATTTCTATCAATTTGTTAAATGTAAAAAAGTAGTTATTGTGACGTACCAACAATAGTTAGACATATGAAGTTTTTTGGAGATATTGATATATTCTATAATATTGTCGAACATTTTTTTGTTCTATCATTTAAACTCTTTACAGCGTATGCGATGAAAGATATTTTATGGCTAATTTTTAAAACACCTTCGGTTGGTTTTAATAGGAATTTCTAAAGATTTCTTTAGTAATCTAGTACTACACATAGCCCATGTTACTCAGTTATAATGTAGCTTTCTAATGAAAAAAGAATTATTAAAATCGGTCCAGTACTTTTTGAGTTTATTCGATACATACAAAAATACAAATCTTGCCTCTTTATAATATAAGTTTAGATAATCTGTATGATATTTAGTTGCCTGAATAAAAAAGAGGAGCTTAGGAGATTTGAGTGGAAAATGGTTGACACCTAGCTGTGCGTGCGTGTGTTTGTGTGTGCGTGCATACGGCGACGTGACTTATGAAAGTCACACCCGAAAACCAAAATCTACTTAACCTTTATTTGTAATAAAATTATTAGAAATTACAACTACATTATTACTAGTGATTCTACTCCTGCAAAAAATGGAATTAACAAATTAATATTTAAATTAAAAGGACATCTTTCTTCTGGATCAATTCAATAATTTTTCAATCATTAATTATCCACGTCGTGCTGCAGATGATGATTGAAATTATGTTTTTAATTATAAAGAAAATTCCCAAATCTAGATCGATTCGCTCATTTCGCAATAGCTGCTTTAGGCGTGCGTGCTTGCGTCCACGAGTGTGTGTTTATGTTCGTAAGTGCGTGCGTCCATATTTGGGTGCGCGTTCGTTCGTTGTTGTTTATATATGCGTGCGTGTGTTATGTCTGCGCGGTGTGTGTCCATTGATATTTACATTTTAATTTATTGATTTTACTAATTCATTACTACATTAAAATAAGCTTAAATAAAGTAGAGGAAAGTAGCCAATGATTTGGTGCAAAAGTTTAAAGGCCTCTGCCATAAGCAAAAGTTCATAATTTCCTCTAAGATACATTAATTCAACAGGAAATTATAGTATCTCGATTCAGCGGTGCTGTGACAGTATGCGGAATCCAGGACATGCTCAATATTCTCGGGAAGAAGCCAGAGTTCTTCCAGGGAACACCAAAGGTAAAGTACAATAACAAAGTAACCGGTAGAAACTCCTTCAACTTAATGAATATATATGATCCGTAAACAGTTGTTTGAAAGATTTATGTGCATAACCACTTGTTGAAAACTACGCGCTAATTAACCATTTAGTGTAATACAAAACACACACACACAAAACAAAATATACATTTTGCAGATGTTTGATTTGTATTTTGTTAAGCTATTTATAAAACATACATACATACATACATAACATCACGCCTCATTCCCATAGGGGTAGGCAGAGACAACATCCTTCCACTTGCCACGATCCTTGCATATCTCCTTCGCTTCTTTCATTCTCATTAAACCTTTCATACAAGTTCGTCGGTTTAGAGTACTCTTGACCTGGCCGTTATTTAAAATGTCCTGGATTTGGTCCAGGAACGTTCGCCTTGGTCTTCCCCTTCCAACTTTCGCATTCACTCTTGACTCATAAATCCTTTTTGTCAGTCTCCTTTCATTCATTCTCTCTACATGCCCAAACCATCTAAGCATACCTTTCTCAATTTTAGTCACTACGTCTTCTTTTATACCACAACGTTCTCTTATCACACTATTTCTCACTCTGTCACTCAGTTTTAATCCACTCATGCTTCTCAACGCTCTCATCTCTACCGCATTTATTTTACTTTTGTGATTCTTCTGCCATACCCAACTTTCACTACCATACATAAGTGTTGGCACCAACACTCCAGCATGCACTGCCAGTCTAGCCCTTTGAGACACCATCTGGCTATTCATAAAAGCATGCAGAGCACCATTTACCATATTCCCTGCATTCACTCTCCTTTCGATATCACTTTCACATGTTCCATCTTTTGTAAATTTAGATCCCAAGTATACAAATTCTTTCACCTCTTCCACTTGTTCCCCATCTATCAAAATATTGCCATTCATCATAGATTCATCTCGTTCAAAAAGCATAACTTTCGTTTTGTTTACATTCACTTTCATTCCTTTCCCTTTCAAAGCTTCATTCATAATATTTAGCATCTCCTGAAGCTCGTTAGCGGATGACGCAAGTATTACTTGATCATCAGCGTAGAGTAAACATTTGATGAGTAATTCATTCATTCTTAACCCATACATACATTCTTTTAAATCTGTCAAACATTTATCCATGAAAAGGTTGAACAGCCATGGTGACGCAACACATCCCTGTCGAACACCTCTTTCGACAGGAAACCACTCCGTGTACGCTCCGTTTATTCTGACACAGGCACTAGAACCCTCATAGAGAGACTTCAATGCTTGAATCAGACTACCGCTCACACCATACGTAGATAACGTTGACCACAACTCATTCCTCACCACTCGATCATAGGCCTTTTCTAAATCTACGAACGTGCAATAAACTTTTTGGTGTTTATGTATGTATGTATGTATTATAAATTTATTTTTATATACAAATTTTATATATGTATTAAATATATGTGTAGGTGTGTGTATATATAGTATTACTTGGATTTTTATCTGAAATACATTATTATTATTAACTTTCCAACACTTTCCGGAGAATGGTAAATAGATTAGTCAGTAATTGTTAAATTGTCACTGACGTATTAATTAATAATTAATTATTTATAATTTTTATAATTTTAATATAATTTGTCCGTCTCAGCTCGCACGAAACTCTCGTCATACGGATCGTAATATCCACTAAAAACACCCGAGATTTTGTCCGGTCCATTACCATGATGTCAGGCTCGTTGGCCAGTATAGTCCTATCCGTGATAATGGACCGGTCCCACTTATTATATTATTTATCTTTTACAATCCAGGTGACGTGTGCCTACGAGGGTGCGTTTATGGCGCTGGAGTGCGAGTCCAACGTGCTGCCCGCCAGGAAGTCGCATAGTGACGAATCAGTGAGTATATAGCTCATTTTGAATCTATTTACTACTAGCTGTCTTAAATATGGCCATTAAGGTGCGACGACATCTTCTTTATGTTTATATGTAAATAATTATAGACTAAATAAACAAAGCAGAACTACGATGAACGAGTATGACATAAAAACAAAAAAGAGTATGACATAAATATAATTAAACAACAAATTGTAAATATTGCGAGAGGGAAACGGTAGTATTGGTGATATATTACCCTGCTGAAAAAGGTACTTTATACAAATAACCGATTACTCTCCATTCAATGTGATTGTAATGACAGTGATGTAAAAACAAAAACCATTTTTTTTGGTGTTTTTGTTAATCAAACGATTTTTTAATGTAATTTGTAATTGCTTATAACTTTTAGTTTGTATCTGTGTCGGTTCCTTCTTTATTCTTTAATTTTTTTTACTTTTTTTGTCACATTTCTTCTATGACTTATATTAGGTATATATTACTTGTACTGCATATCTACCAATGAAGTTTATAAATGAATAAAATGTAATATATAAAGTAGATGCAAAAGATAATAGATGTAATCATAGTCACAGGCGGAGTAGTTCCCTTTAGCATCATGCTGCAATGGAAGACCTTGATCACGTAATGTAGTTCAATTGTTTGTATAGAATAAATAGGTGATCAAGTAAAAAGTTTCTTTTAACAGATGGAGGTCATGAAAGCGGAGGCTGAGGTGGAGGATTCCATGCTGGAGGTGGGCAAAGAGCTGGTGAAGTGGGTGTTATATGCTATCACGGACATGGAGACTTTCCAGCCAAAGCCGAAACGGATCACAGTGGTGTCACGCATCTACCGCCTGCTGGGCGTCAAGAGCACCACACCAACTGAGCTATTTTCTAGAAAGGTATATATATTAACAATCCGGATGGTGATAAAAACATGACATATTTCAAAACTTAATCTCTCGTGATTAAACTGCTGCCCCCAAGCGGGAGATTTGGAATATGAAACATGTATGAGTTTTAAATTAATAACTTGAATATTGAAAAAGCCATTTTCTTCATATTTTTTGTAATGATAAAAGGATTATAAAGAAACTTTTCCCAATTTTTTTTTGTCGAAGGCGCAAATCTTTTAATAATATAATGTTTTTGATAACAAAAAAAAACCCCAAATAGGTTACGCAACGTCTACAGTCCTATTATTAGCACGTTTTATTTAGTCAAAATCAATATATTCTTTATTCAAATAGGCTCAAAAATCACTTTTGAATCGTCAGTAGTATGTCCGTTGGTAATTCATTTACCTCCAGGCCGAAAAGTTGGTTCCGCTGAGAAGAAACCGGCAAGAAACTCAACGACTACTCCTTTTAATTAACTTTTTGTAGGTTATGTGTTAACCTTTTATGTGCAACTGGAATCAAGTCCAAATTTTTGTCACTTAAATAATCCTCAAAATTATAATATTTATAATAGGACACTCAGAAGTGATTCGGGTATCTTATTAAAAAACTTGACAAATGATTACTGAACCCTCTTCACTCTATGGTATTATTTATTTTTTATTTTATTGTAATCAACAGCTACTAATACAAATATACGTAGTTAGAGATATTATACATAATAAAGCCACTTCAGATTACTCATAGATAATAGCAAAAAGAAGAATAAGATATAAAAAGTTGACAATATGACATATGAAGATAATAAAAAAATAGTAATATGTAATTAAAAATTCACAACTGAAATTCGTGTGAGTGATGTGTGTGCGTGTGTGCGCAATTGCGTTTGAGGGGAGGGGGAGGGGGGTCTGTGTGTAAGTGTGCGTGTGTGTTTGAATGTATTTTAAGCTTGTGTTTACTATTTTTTTCTTTTAATTCCATCCCTAGGTTGGAATGATGTGCAGCAATTGCTTTTTTTACATATAAGCAACATATGGAAGATTTCCATACAAATATTTGTAACAACGTGTAATATTTTCATACTTAGGGCCGGTAAGGTTAACCAGAAATCCACTTGTATATCTATTAGCCACACAATTGACGTTGGCGTTATGCATTTGTTGTTATTTCCAATGAATAGATCGACAGTGGCAGCTACACGGAAGCGTTGACGTTAGCGGAAACTTTCGACTTGGACAGCGATCTGGTTTACCAACAGCAGTGGAGGAAGAACCCTGTCTCCACAGACGCTATTCAGAACTACTTGGTAGGTGTATATTTCCTAATCAACATTTTTATCATTTATTGAACACCTATAGATAATACACTGTAACACATTAATAAAATTATTTTTTTACTAAATGGTATCTTTATTAAAAGTGACAAGTAGATGGATAACATTTAAGCAATAACGTAATATATGATAGTTAAAAACATACACACACACACACATACATATATAAAGGCATATAGATAATACAGTACATATAATTGAATTTATAAAATGTTGTGTTTAATTCACATGTGGTATAAGTGAAACCTTTAAAAAAATGTTATCTTCAAGATAATGAGACGAATGTAAAATTTCGTTAAGAGGATTATTGTAGGTTTTGGTAATGCTTTAATGTGAACTCTTGGTGCACAAGGGAGGGAGTGGAGGGGGCACAAACAGAACCACGAACACAAGCAACACTGTATAATGCTTGTTATCCTATTCTCTCCCACGTTCAATCTTATCAATGTATGTGTCTGTCGCCTTTTCGTTTCATCAACATTCAAATCACAACCTTGCTAAAGAAGTTTTCACTTTTTTTATTTAAATACAGTTTTGGAGTCCCGAAAAACATCTATCTCATGATTGTTTTGTTTTAGAAAAATTTGACCTATGTTAGTCAATTTACCAAAAGATGGCAACACATATAACTGGCAGCCCATTAAAGTTCCACTGCTGGGCTTAGGCCTCCTCACTTATATGAGAGATGGTTTTTAGAGCATAGACCCACCATGCTTCTCTACTGCGAATTGGCAGGCATAGTACACAAGTGTACTCTCTATTCCTTTACTCTCATAGTCCGACGTGACGGCCATCCGAGACGACCGTAGACAGATCAGGCGCAGGACCGACGGCTTTAATGGGCTTAATTGTGTATACCATTTGAAATGTTCATCTTTATGTATAATATAGAAGCTCAATTAATTGACATTTAAAATTATAAATATCTGTCGTCGCCTTTAGAACATAATAATGACTCCATTTGACACTTGTTATTTCTTGTATGTTATTTCTTCGTTTTATTAAATTAAGGGTAAGAGATTCGGATTTGTTAAAATATAGCTCAGTTTAATTTTTGTTATTTGTGTTGCTACCCACAGAGCAAAGTGTCGAAGAAGATTTGGGCAGTACATCAGTGTGTAGACCGTTTGCCGGAGAGTCTGCCCGCTGCCAAGGAACTGTTACACTTCGGCCACGAGCTTACAAACCAAAAAATATTAGACGGTAACATTTTTTACTATATTACTTGGCATACTCTATAGGCCTAGAGTCCAGGGCAGTAAAATGAGGCTATATATTTACTATTTTTCATAAAATATACAATAAAAATATTTCATAAATTCTCTTCCCAAATTTTAAATTCTAAAACAAAATTTCATTAATAATTTCTTATATTGACAAAAAACACATATTATTTCCAATTCATCATTTGAGATTTAAATAAATAATTGTATTAATTTTCGACACTTAATATTTTAATGACAATTGAATACATTAAATTCCTAACATATCTTCCTTTCCTTAAGAAATCAACAAAGATCTACCCGAGGACGAATGGAAGGATCCAGATAGTGTTGTCCTTGAAGACCTGAATGCCTACACCAGTGAACTGCTGCGATGCCGTCACGTCATGCTATTCTACAAGGAACGGCTTAGGCTTTACGAGGTAAAGAACTAAAGCTTAATTCATCACGAGGAAAAGTTCACGTCCATCAAATATAGAGTCCAAATACCATTTTAAGTATTTTGACGGAGGATAGTATCACTAAGGCACACAAGCTTATCGCTCATTACAAGAGCTCCATACGTAGTCTATAATATTATTTGAAATAATCGATCGTTATAAATTATTCCGCTTTTTGTTCTATAAGCTTCTTATTAGATAATTTAAAAATATAAAAAAAATTCAATTCAAATTGTTTTGAAAAATAATACTGTAAATTTGTAAAAGAAAAAAGAAATAAATCTATCTGCCGAAACCCGGGATTGAACCGGGGACCTTTAGATCTTCAGTCTAACGCTCTCCCAACTGAGCTATTTCGGCTGTGCAAGAGTTGCGGAAATAAATGATGGATTAATTGGAAGTGATAATTAAAACAAATAAAAAATGATTAATTAGACTTTTTAAATATTGATTTGAATTTACAATCTTGTTATATACTTACAAAACTATCTATACTAACAAACCAAGTGCACAAAGGCGGTCTTATCGCTCATCGCAGTCTCTCACTTTCAACCTTTGGTGAGAGGAAAACCAAACATATGCAAATAAAGAAAGAGTTTAATTTAATTTAAAATATAATACATATACAAATGTATAGATATGCTCACAAGTCCTAAGTTTATCATATTGCTTAATCAATACTAATAATATATATGTCATATAAAATTTTTCATAAGAGCAAAAAGTCTCTCACTCTCATTGTATATAATACAAGGTGATAGGAGAACGCTTCCGAAAACGACAACAGACGATAGTACTTTTGATGATGGGACGGAAAAAAAATCGATCCTGTTTAAAAAATATAATCATTATTTATACTCTATCGTGTTAGTACAGCTAAACGAAACGAAAGGTTCATAACCAATACATTACTAAAAAAAACTAACGATATATTAATTTTTTAATTTGGATCGTTAATTTTTCCGTCCCATTCTAAAGGTGCCATTGGTACTATCATCTATCTTCGCTTTCGGAAGCGGTCTCCTAATACCTTGTATATGTATATATGTCAAGTTATCACCTTACACTTTCAACCTTATGTTGCAAAATAATGTCTCTTAAACATTTCGGTTAATTAAGAAAATTTTTGTGTAAAATATTTAACAATGAATTTATTTTTAGGCAATTCTCCGATGTGAGAAATCAACTTACGTGAAAGACGAGTACGACCGCCTAAGGAGCAATAGCGTGGTCCATAGCGCTATGGAAATAGCTAAAGAAGGCCGTATAGAGGCTCTCACTTGTCTCTGGCCCTACATTAAGAGTTTGCCGGTACAGCAGGCGGTTTTGGATAAATTCCCCGAAACCTTGAACCCTCTGGACTACCAGCACTTACTGCCCACCAAGGAGCCTGTGGCGTGGTTCGAGAAGAAATCTCCTATAAAGATTAAGCCTTCGGAACACGAAAATGATTGGTGTAAGAAAGATATATTTAGGTAAATATTTCCCTTATATGTTACATAGACTTTAGAAATATCTATGTTAAAAGTTTAACAAAGAATGCTACAGTGCTACCTTTATACGTTATTACGATAACAGTTTATTTTGTATATTTTATATTCCGGTAAATAACCTATTTACGGGGATTAAAAGTATCCTTAATATTACCTGTCGGTTAACTAAATTTTAGCTTAATCTATTTAGCCGTTTCCACGTAATTGAGGGAAGCCAATTAAATTGATTGCGTAATTATAATATATTGAGTATTATTATTTAAGACAGGCGTGGTCTCATGATAAGTCAATAATTTTAGTAAATATGACTGCTTCGTTGGCGCAGTGGTGTGAGTGCTCGCTTTGTTAGCAGAGGGCCCGGGTCCGATCCCCGGTAGGACGAATTTAGGAAATTGTATTTTCTAATATGTCTGAGCCGGCCGCGGCTAGTTACCACCCTATTAGCAAAGACGTATCGCCAAACAAAGAGATTTGTTACGATGCTGTATAGAAACTAAGAGGTATATTCCCTCTTACTAGATCAGCGCGCTTCCATCTTGGACTGTATCATCACTTTCCATCAGGTGAGATAACAGTCAAGGGCTAACCTGTTACCAATAAAAATTATGAGTGTCTTTTATTCCTTAAAGAATGTTGATTCACTTATAAGGCCCTAAATTTATTTAAGGGATATATTTCCTTAGATCTATATGGAGTTCAAATTGGTCCGAAGATACGACACCAGAAAACGAGACAGCGGTAAATGTGTACAGCGAGCTCTCGAAGTGGTACGAGAAACGTGCGAGGGAGATAGAAGAGCGCAGCGGCCTTGTCTCACACGCTCTGACGTTAGTGACCATCGCGAGGGAGGGCGGCGCCGTGGAAAACCTGGACCTCATACTGTTCCGCCTCCTGACCTTGGACACTCTCATATATGACATCAATGTTGAAGGGGTCACCTTGGCGCAAGTGGAAAAGATGTCCAACCTAGATGTGTGCAAGATGCTTATGAAAATGGTAAATACCTATATCATAACTTTGTATACGTTACGTAAATATTTAAAATTATTTATTTATATAAGAAGGATCAATATCATAATTATATGAAATATCTCCAGCAGTCTGTCAGTTGGCAATGATCAAACGACCAGTCTGGAAGACTCTTGAATTATATGATATTTATAATAAATGACATTTTAGGTCCATATGTACAAAGTGAATCAAATATAAATGATATTGATTATTAATATGTTTTACGATTTAAAGTATGTCTGAGACTTAATTAATGATTTGGTTCGAAACAATCTAGAAATGTAAGATACAGTTTATATTTATAATAATAAACTGCGACTGGAGCACTGTTCTGAACTGGACAGTAAAAAAAGCTTTGTTTTTTATAGTTGAACCAACATATATAAATTTATATTTAATAAAATGAAACCGTTTCATTACCACACACTCACACCCACCCACACCCACACCCACCCACACACCCACCCACACACCCACNCGCAACGCTCGACATGTCAAGAAGACGTCACTGACACGAGCTGTCATTCGGTTTTCAAAATTGTACAAAGAATACACGTTAGCGAACTCGCTGCAAAATCGTCGTTTTAATTCGTCCCATTAAGTCATCATATTCGTCTAACTATTCGTCGAAAAACGCAAAACCCAAAGGAAACACAGGCCTGACCGTCGTATACGTAACAATAATGAATGACATTTTAAGTCCATACGTACAAAGTGAATCAAATATAAATTATATTGATTATTAATATGTTTATTTAAAGTATGTCTGAGACTTAATTAATGATTTGGTTCGAAACAATCTAGAAATGTAAGATACAGTTTATATTTATAATAATAAATTGCGATTGGAGCACTGTTCTGAACTGGACTGTAAAAAAGCTGTTTTTTATATTTGAACCGACATATATAGATTTATATCTAATAAAATGAAACCGTTTCATTACCACACACACACACACACACACACACACACACACACACACACACACACACACACACACACACACACACACCCTATAAGAATTGGATAAAATATTAAATTATAAATAAGTTGTACAACATCAAGACCATAAAACTCGAATATTATCCCACGATAACTCGCATATATTCTTCGCATTTAAATTGAAAAACGTTCTGGTCCGACTATGTTTTGTCGGTGTCTTATAACGCTTTTTACGTGTCAATTTCTACCTACCTAAGTGACATTAGAGGCGTTAAATTATTAGATACAATACTCTTTCAGTCTACACCAGCAACGTTCGTGGCAGACTTGAAGCATTTCGTGATCCCTTACTTGAAGCGCTACGAAGAGCTGGCGAATAACCCCGACTACTGCCTCACGGGCCTCATGGAGTACCTCGAGAGCGTTAGTGTCGATGATCTCTCCTATATACTGTTGGTAAGTTGTTTTTTTTTTAATACATACAATACGCTCAGCAGGAAGAGGGGCTGGATTAGGGGAATATTAGCATGCATTTCGCAAAACATTATTGAAGACTAATGCTTAAAGCCAATTGATATGACTACGCCGACTACTTGTTTAGTCATTAGGCTTTCTGACTCTCATTAACAAAATATTACGCGTGATCCGAACGGGGATACCATAACACCCCTGTTTATTTATATGTATAGAAGTCTATAAAAAAATCATTGGAACATCACGTGCTGAAGAAGCGAGTGAGCGACATATGCGGCCGTACAAATCGGCCAAAACGAAAACAGTATCGTATATTTGTCTCGCTCTTTCCTTACGGCGATAATGCGTTTGTTTGAGTGAAAGAAATAACATATCAGTAGAAACTAAAAGAAAACGTAATATTAGGAATTTAGATCTTGCGTATTAACTATTTGGGTTTTTTTTCTTATAAAAAACAATATTTTAAAACGATTTACCCTTTCAACAATAAAAATGAGAACCTGGAAAATGTATCTTTATAATGGTTTCATGATTACAATATAATATGATGATAGTAGCTCATCTAGTACTGAAGTTATTAGATAAAACTCTTGTTTGAGGGATTTCATATCCCCAGCTTCGGTTTGGTTCGATATATAGTAAACTTAACATCCTACTGTTCCGCACATTCCTCATTCATAGGAGAGAGAGAGATGTTCGGTTGGTTATACATATTCTATAATGGCTTGAATTTCGCTAGTCTTAATACTTTTTTTGAGGTGCAACTTCTTAAGGCGCATGAGGACCATTTTTTACGGAGGAAACGCGTGATTAGCGTCACGAAGATGTGCAGCGCTTATTTGAAGTTTAGCTAGTTTTAATATTTACAAATAACATGTAGCGTTTTAATTTGCCACTTGTTTAATAATATCATATACTATTTTTCATTAAATATAAAATAAAAATATTTAAATTCTCTTTTCTAAATTTTAAATTTGAAGACAAAATTTATTTCATGATTTCTAACATTGACAAAAAACACGTGGCATATTTATTTACAATTTGTCATTTGAGATTTCAATAAATTTTCGACACTTAATATTTTAATGACAATTAAATTCTTTAATTTCCTAACATATCTTTCTTTTTCCCTCCCTCTAAGTCTCTGAAATATGAAGTTTTAGATTTGTATAAATATAAACAGGATTTTAAAATTAGTTTGCCAAAGAAGTTTCACTTCTGACATGTGTATTTTTAACGCACGGAATTTTTTAAATTGATACTTTTTTTCAATCAACTGTTCTTTTTTTCGTCCATCAATCGAATGTCGCACTATAATTAGCATCATAGTAAGGTTAAAGGAGCTCGACAAAGCAGCCAAGGCCAATATGGCAGTGCCGATGTCTCGCATCAGCTGTTTTAGTTGTATCGTTGTTCACAATGCTCTTTTTTTCATTCATCATCAGCTATGGACAAATGCTCAAGCGGAAAGAAATTATAAGTATATGGATGGTCTTTGTAGGTTTTGCAGTCTCCCAAAGACTTTGAGCTGGACGTTAGTACTCACCTGGACCTAGTGGAGCGGTGCCTGTTCGCGCACACGGGTACAGAGCAGCTGGATATGGCCTGCGATTTGCTCAACACCATACTGCGGGAGACGTAAGCGATGATATTTATTTCTTTATTAATAGTTTTTCTTGAAAGAATACACTAATATTAGAAACAATACAATTACCTGCATTTGCTAATGAAGAAAATCAATTAAAAAACCAGTGATAAGGATCAACTACAGTAAATTATTAGTAGCATGTAAATTGTAATAAAATATAAACTATCTTCGAGTAGGTTTTTTATTATTTAATTTAATTTATGTTTTTATAACTTAAAAACTTGTTCTTCGAGCACAATCATTCGCGTGGTTTCATTCTGCCGAACCCCTACAGTCGGTGTTAAACTAATGGTGTGTGCAGCGATGGCAGCGTGTCGTCGTCATGCCTGGTGCGGCGCTGCTCGGAGCTGCAGCGGCTGGTGGCGGGCAGCGGGCGGTTGGCGTGGCGCGGTGTGCTGGTGCCCCCGTGCGCGCTGCGCCGGCTCAACCAAGACGCTGCACACGCGCACGCTCTCCTCGCCAGAGTGGCGCGTGCACTGCCACTAGGGTAACACTTCCAACTGAACATGGGATAACTAACATACCTGTAATTGCTACTTTACGGGTGCACACGCACGTAAACGTACACACGCACGCAAACGTACACACGCACGCATACCCACACATACTTTCACTCAATCATACAAACATACATGCAGCAACTCGTTTCTATACCGTATTATTTTACTGTTTACTTTCAAATTTCCTTAATTTTAATTTTCAAGCTTATTTTGGCTGATACTCTTTGTTTGTACAGCTACGTTTAATATACCGGTGTGTATATTTGCGAGGTGAGCGTTGTCGTCTAAAACACAGGTACATTCCTATTTTAGGGACAGATGTTTTTTATACATTGTTTTGTAGTTAATTTAGTTTATTTCCTATACATATCATGTTTTGAAGAAATATTTTTATTATTAAATATCAACTCACGAAAACAACTTAAATCCGAAATAGAGTTATTGATTTATTGACAGTATTTAAAAATTGAGTGAGCATGGATAACTTCAACTAGTAAAGAAACAGTGTGATAGATATAGGCAGTAACTAATACATGTTTCATATGTATATACATTATTAAATATTCAATATATCTAAATATAATTGAGAAGCAGAATAAATAATGAGCTGTAACGTATTTAATTCATTATTTGGGTATAAGATGAAACGAAATGGTACTAAAATTTCATAATAAGACGAGCATGTTTTCCACATGCTATGATAAAGATCTAAACGTAAGAACATACGATACCTATCTTCCTTTCAGTTTTATCAGAATTTTAAAAGTACAAATATAAAAAAACCGATGTATTTATAAACAGTTTAAATATGTAGTTTAAGGAAAAAATGACTCTTGAGTTACAAATACATCAGTTGGCTTGATAATACATCAGTTTTTAATACCGTTTTAACCAGAAAAATATATTGCGTCAATTGGTTACCCCCCACATTTATAGGACATTTACAGCAGAAGTGTTTCGAACAAAAGTCGTGTGTTTTTTGTTCTAAGTCCACCAAAAGTTTGTATTTTTAGCTTACAGTAGAATTAAGTTTAGTATTTAATTAGCTTTATTCATAACGCCATTTCTGAGGTAAAAAACGCAATCGATTTTAGAAAATATTTTTTGGCCCTGTTGTTCTTATTGTGAGGTAAATACGATTTTTAACGTCGATATATCTAAAATTTCAGTATTTATTTAAAAAAAAAAATTGTTTGTCTGAAGATAATTTTACATGATAAGCAATGCAATTGGGCCGATCGCGCCTCTCTATAGCTTAACGAGTCATGCTTATATGGTATTACAATACATTGTGCCTATTATTGTAACTATTGAAAATCTTTTAAAAAGTAAGAGATTTTTTAATGTCAGGAGCTTGCGAAAACTACATGTGTACAAATTTGACGGTCTTGCGAGAAAATGAGCATATAAATCCAAATTATAATTTTTTTTTTATGTACATGGATGAAATCGCATTCTTTTTTTGACAGACTTCAAAAATAGGAGGGGGTTATCAATTCGTCTGTATTTTTTCTTTATGTTTGTTACCTCATATCTTCCGACTAGGTGGACCGATCTTGATGATTTTCTTTCAATGAAAGGTGGTGCTCGTCAAGGGTCCCATTTTTTAAAAATCCAGTTCTGATGATGGCATCAATGAGAAAACCGTATTAAGTGTTAAATTTTGCATTAAGCATGTGCGCGACAAGTGGACGAATAACTTAAGATCACGACAACCGATTTCGATGATACTTTTTTGATTGCAAAGGATATAACTTCAAGGGTTGTTTTATGATAGTTTGGTTAGGTTCTGATGATGGATTCCATGACAAAGTGACGGAACTCTTCAATTCATAGGATCAAATTAACGATTGGGAGAATCTATTATAAGAACGAATTGTGTTTTAGGGAACAAAAACCGACACAACAAGATTGGGAAAATCTACTAAAAGATATACTCGAATTGCGAACTACACTCTTTGACTGCATTACAAGAGAAAATTGCCATGAGGTAAAATTTTTTTTATTCAAAATTACAAGATTGTTTTTTTATTTTAGTCTTTGTATATTAGCACGAATCGGACATATATGTAAACAAGTTTTTTTAATTATGAATATAAAATATAAGCGAAAGTAATGACCTATTTACTGACTACTCTTACTAACAGTATAAAGCCTTTAAGTAAAGACCTAGCTGCTCCCTGCGGTATATGGGGAGTCCCCTTTTTTTTTGACGTCTCATCGCGAAAGCATGTGTATTCCGAATTTTTGGTCTGTCTAATTTTTTTTTAAATATTTCGCTAATTGAGTGAGTTTAGTAATCTGAAACCATTTCAACATTATGGCTTCTGTAATGAAACCGGTTTGGAACTGATCGGTTGGATGGTTTCAAACTCTGTAGGTGGAAATATATATTTTTTAAAAATATAAAGTTGAATCTGGATAAAAAAGATTTCAGGACACTGATTTGAGAGATCACTTTAAGCTGAATTTCTGTACAGAAATGGAATAACCATTTCACTCATAGAAGTTTAAATGAAGATACAGTAAAAATCTACTTGAGGTCCAAACAAAAATATTCGAATTTTATCGACTCTTTCTTATCGAGGTTCCTATCTCTCTCTTATAGAGGCACCCTTCTTAAAAAGATGGCTCTCTTATTCAGGGTCGAATGTATAGATACTATTTTAGATCTACGTGTCTGCTTTGCTGACTTCGGGTGACGCATCCAGCATCCGGCTCGCTTCTGACGTGCTCACCGTCTCCCCCGTTGCTCGCACTCCGCCGCTCTCCCAGTTTAAGATAGAGTACAAGCGCAGCGTGGAGCTGGTCTCTAACGCAGCCAAGGAGTACTTCAACTCTGCCTCCTCACTCACCGACCCCGCTTTGGAGCTAGCTAAGTAAGTATTACTGCTTAACATTTTAAAAATAAAATTTCTTGAACTCACCTTAAATGGAAGTAAACCCGGCGATTAAAATTATTCACGGGCGACATTTTTTTTTACTGTGAACCAAAATGATGAAAGATCATATCATCATTTCATAATCAATAAGTACAGACATTTCGATTTTCATACAACTGCTTTTCAGTTCCTGTATGTGGGACAAAAGTGTCCATTCTCTCCCGGTTTGATTCCACTGGTTCGCAGCCTTTTTACTCACGTTTCCCCCGGTAATCTAGCAACCAATTGTTCATCGAAGTTTCAAAGATCGAAGTGAATCAGATAAAAAATCGCAGACGATAATTCCCTCTTTTTTTCCCTAAATGCCTACAGTGTTATATGGAACTCCTTTAAAATTGTTTGACCTATTTTTATAATACTTACTATGTATGGTAGGTCGCAAAGTAGTTTTCACCGTCCTAATCTGACCCCACAATTTTTTTTAAACATTTAATTTATTGACACTGTGTCAATTAAAAAGAATGTTTATTACAGTTTCTATTAATATTCTTTGTTGAATTCTTTAACCACAATTAAGTTTTCGTATTTGGCTATTACTTTGTGTCACATTTGCATCCTAACCATTTCTAAATATTGAATTTTACTATCTAACTGCATTTCATAAAACTGACGTAATTTTTCTTAACATAATTCTAGTTTTTTTCAAAGACATATTTAATCGAGTCGTCAGCTGATCGCGGTGACGTGCGGTCGCAACTCGTAAGGTCACCGACCGTTGTGTTAAAAAATGGCAGTGCAGACTAATAATAAATGTGCTAGTTGCAATATTATTGTGGATGAAATGCTCTCATTCATCCAAAATAAAATTGATGTGATGGACACAATTAGTTTAGTGCAAATTTGTAAATCGGCCTTTAGTGAAGACGATATCTATAAGTCCAAAATGACGTTTTTTCAAGCCTGTGCGGAACAAAGAAAATTACCCCGAAAAAAGGCTGGAAAACCGCAAAGAGATGTCGAGGAAATTATAGATATGTTTAAGGAACTGGATCCCGACACGGTGCCCATCTTTGTAGCCCAGAGACTGGACAAACTGCCACCGGTAACGTTTGACCACATAGATGTCACGAAATTATTAAAAGATCTGTTAGTAATGAAGGCAGATATAAACCTCATTAAAGACAACTATGTATCTAAAACACAATTAAGTGACCTTAAAAGTGAGCTAAAAAACAGTTGCAGTTTAAAATATAACGCGGAGCCGCGTAATGAGGTCATTAACCCCGATCTGACAGTTACGCTACCAGCTAGCGATAGAAATATGTCAACAATCGTTGCATCTCTTTTAAACGCCGAGCATGGCAGATGTGTTGAAATCGCAAGGCGAATGGAGTAAGGATGACAAAAGTGATGAGTGGAAAACTGTTCAGCGGAAAAGGCTTAAGAACAAACTCATACCTAAAACTGGAAAAGCGAATATAGACTCTGGCGGCAAATTTAAAGCGGCGGAGCTTAAAGTGCCACTTTTTATTTCGAAAGTGCACAAAGATAGTTCAGAATCGGATATTGTTGACTACATTTATTGTAAAACAAATGAGAGTGTAACCTTGAAAAAGATTAACATGAAGAAGGAGAGAAGTTATAATGCCTATAAAATTTATGTATCTAAGAATAAATTGTCGTTATTTCTAGATGATGCATTCTGGCCTGATGGTATTTCATTTAGACGCTTTGTTTACATTCAAAAAAGTGCGACTAAATGGGATAGTGGCGAGACGACTAAAAATTGATATTGTAAATTAAGGCTATACTCTAGTAGTTCACACTAAATTACAATATTTTATTTTTTGGTTATAATTAATATTCGGTTTATTGTTTTTTGTTATTTATTAATTTTTATTTATATATTTACTGTCGGTGAAATTTTTAATTTGAATTTTATAATTTACCTTTGTATTGGTTTGTTTGATTAATTTTGTAATTCTACTTTAGTTGTTAATTTCTTCATTTTGTTTCATGGACAGGCAATCATACAACAGTTTCATTAGTTTTAACTGTAAATCGTTAAAAAGATCTATTGAGGGAATTAAATCACTCTGTCAGCTAGCGGATATTGTTGCCCTTCAAGAGACCTGGCTGCTCCCTCATGATTTATCGTTGCTGAACGGTATTGACGGACACTTTGGAAGCACAGGCACGTCAGCTGTTGATACCGCGGCGGGCTTGCTGACTGGGCGACCATATGGTGGTGTAGCAATATTGTGGAGAAAAAGTGTCTTTCAATCGGTATCAGTACTAGACTGTGGTAATGATCGTGTGGCAGCAATTAAAGCTCTCATTGGTGATAGATATATATTAGTCTTCAGTGTATACATGCCAACAAACTCGTATGAGAATCTACCTATTTTTACGGAGTGTCTCAGCGTAATTCGCTCAGTTATTGAGGTCGAGGAAAATATAGGCGTGGATGCATGTTACGTGCTAGGAGACTTCAATGCACATCCAAACGAGCTATTCTATCATGAGATGCAGTCATTTTGCCAGGATCAGCAGTGGAGGAGCATAGACATAGACATGTTGGGGTTACAGTCAGATACATATACATATCTAAGTGATGCACACGGATGTAGAAGGTGGCTGGATCACTGTATAGTTACAGAGGCGGCTGTCAAGACTGTAAGGAAAGTGTGGGTAAAAAATGACGTTTACTGGTCTGATCACTCGCCAATTGTGCTAGAGTGCTGTCTCAACAGTCTTACACCTAAAACTCCTTTACTCTCCTCACGTGATACTATTAAGCCTGGTATTGTATGGGGGGAAAGACAGGCTCAACAAATAGATATGTATCATGAAATATGTCAATCGGAGCTAGCATGTCTTAAAATACCATCAGAGATTGCTCAATGTTGTAATGCCAAATGTAAAGACAGGAGTCATTTGTCTATGTTAGACAATCTATACAATAATATAATAACGATACTTGCTGGGGCATCAGTATCGGCTAGTAGACAGAAGACCCATAGAAAGGGTGGATATATTGCAGGCTGGAACAAATATGTTTCTGAGGCTCACAGGCAGGCAAGAGTTAAGTTTCTCACATGGATATCGTTCGGGAAACCTTCATGTGGTGATATATTCAATGAAATGACGGAGAGTAGAAAGGTTTTTAAATCTAAATTGAAATGGTGCCAAGACAGGCAAGATCAAATTAAGATGGATCTACTTGCCTCGGAGCATAAAGCAAAAAACTTTAAAAGCTTTTGGAAAAGTACAAACAAGCTTAATGGTAAACCTGGCCTGCCTGTAAGCGTTAATGGGTTGCAGGAGGAGAGGACAATTGCAAACTTATTTAAAGAACACTTTAGAGTTAAATCCACGCTAGGCCGGTCGTCTATTCATGCAGCAGATGAGGAGGCCGTGATGAATGGTTATTGTACTGTCATATCTCCGAGCGAAGTCACATTGGCTATTAAAAAGATGCGGAGTGGAAAATCACCAGGTCATGATGGTCTCAGTATTGAGCACTTGAGGTATGCTGGGGGAAACTTGTCAATTGTTCTCTCTTCATTTTTTACCAAATGTTTCAGTCATGCTTATCTACCACGCGCCTTGATGAGAACAGTTGTAGTGCCTATCCTTAAGAATAAAACTGGGGATGCATCTGACAAGACGAATTATCGACCGATCTCACTTGCAACTATTGTAGCTAAGGTTCTTGACAGTGTGCTGAATACGCACCTTGTGTCGCGAATAAGGTTACATGATGCTCAATTTGGCTTTAGAGCTGGTGTCTCTACAGAGAGTGCTATTTTGTGCCTCAAGCACACTGTCAGGTATTATACAGACAGGAAAACACCTATATATGCGTGTTTTCTTGATCTGTCCAAAGCTTTTGATCTGGTGTCCTACGATATACTATGGGAAAAACTGTCTCAAGCTGGTGTGGATGTGCCTTACATATCCCTCATTAAGTATTGGTATAGCCATCAGGTCAACCAGGTGAGATGGGCGGGCGTTTTGTCAGATGAATATATCTTGGAATGTGGCGTAAGGCAGGGTGGCTTGTCCTCTCCAATATTATTTAATATTTATATTAATGAGTTGGTTGTGCGATTGAGCAACACACATGTCGGTTGCCATGTTAACAACATTTGCGTCAACAACATCAGCTACGCCGACGACATGGTGTTGCTGGGTCCCACAATCAAGTCTCTGAGAATGCTAGTAAATATATGTGAGGGTTACGCAGAGATACATGGCTTGAAATATAATGCCGCAAAAAGCGAACTTATGATTTTTAAAGCAGGGAAGAAGTGCCCAGGTCATGTACCTTCTGTGTTTATAAACGGTAGCCCTCTTAAGAAAGTAAATAATTTTAAATATTTAGGTCATATTTTGACTGGCAATCTCAGGGACGACGAGGATATTGAGAGGGAGCGCAGAGCCTTAGCCGTGCGTAGTAATATGCTCGCTCGCAGATTCACTCGGTGTACAGAAGAAGTTAAAGTGACACTTTTTAAAGCATTTTGTCAAACCTTCTACACGAGTGGTCTGTGGATGAGATATTCTAAGAGGGCACTAAATGTTTTTAGAGTGCAGTATAACAATGCCTTTAGGATGTTGATGGGACTATCACGAAACTGTAGTGCTAGTGGCATGTTTGTGGCGGCGAGGACTGACTGTTTTCACGCAATTATGCGGAAAAGAGCGGCCTCTCTTCTACAGCGCGTGCGTGGTAGTGGCAACGGCATCCTACAGGCAATTGCTAATAAAACTGACAGCCAAATTATTAAACATTGGATAGACACCGCGATAATATAACCACACTAACATAGTACTTAAGATAATCATTTGTTACTAACACTATAATACACTTATGGATTTATATCTGAAATAAATAAATTATTATTATTATTATTATTATTATTAATCGTTTATTCTGGTATAGTACAACTAGAGAACCTCTGAGTAGTTTAAAAAAAAGAAAATTTTTAGTTTTCATAGAGAAATATAATTGGTGTTTTTAATTTTAGGTGCTGTTTATCCTTAATCGCAGAAGGCAACAAGGAAATAGAGCAAGAGTTGGATCTTATATCTGCTCTACCGATATTATCTGCATTTAATCTGTCTGTTCTTCCAATTCAAGGTAAAATAATCTAGTGTTTACAGTGGTAGATTAGGTCCAAAGGTTTCTCCCGCATATAGTATAGCATCATATTAAATCGTTTTTACTGGTTCGGTGGCAATAAGCCATGACCGAAGTCTCCCACCGGTCCAGACGCAGACAAATTACAAAACAAAATTTCTGTAAATTATCCTGCCGAGAATCGAATCAGGGCCTTTGAAAGTGAAGCGAATTCTTGCATTCTCGATTACACTAGCGAACAAGATTAGACTACAATAACCGAATGAAAAATCTGAATCTATGAAGTTCAATATATACGATATATAAAAAATTTACCAGAAAAGAACCGACTTCAAAGCAAACTATTCCAAACAAATTATTATGCTCTAAAAAGTAAAAAATAATTGCGCCTTTTTTAAAGAGTTAAAGTAAAATGAAATGAAAAATATTAGAGTACTTAAAAGTCTCTCAAATTATTACGATAATGTAATGTAGTTACAATTATTGTTATATTTGGAGTCGGTGTCAGCCAAGGAAGGTGTGTCCCGCGTGTCCGCTTGGCAGCTCACCTGTTGTATATGTTTATATGTAGGTACCTGTCTTTGCTGACGCCAACTCCAAATATAATAATAATAATGAAATTTTATACAGTGAAATTTACATTGGTGTCGCCATGACAGGTCCTGCTATCACCTGTCTTTTATATGGTAATCGAGCTTATCACTAATACGCAAAAGGGACCCCCCCCCACTCGGCTACCACCGCTTCACACGTAGTACACGTAGCAAGAAAAGTAAGCTCATTGCATTTTGATTACAGTCAGTTATGTAATCTGTCACAAATCGCGCCCGTACTGTAAGCCGTTGAAGAATTCCATTGATCATCATATTTGATTGCGAATATCACTACACCAAAGCGACTTTAGAGTAGGTGACTCAAATATCCGGATTACCTAGAAAAGATTCGGCCGAGTGTCATGAATTTGCTCCTAAGAATTGAAGGGTTCCGTTACTATGTCATGGATCCCATGATCAAAACCTCACCAAACTATCATCAAACAACCCTTGAAGTATATCCTTTCCAATAAAAAATCTCCGAAATTGGTTAGAGTAATCTCGATTTATTCGTCTATTTGTCGCGCACATGCTTAATGCAAATTAAAGACTTATACGGTTTTCTCAGAGATGCTATCATCAGAACTGGACCAAATAAAAATGGCTCCTACAGGGAGGCACCACCTTTTATATAAAAAAAAGTGAATCGTCAAGATAAGTTCACCCAGTCGAAAGTAATGTGAGGTAACAACCGTATAAAAAAATGCAGACGAAATGATAACCTCCCCCTTCTTTTGAAGCCGGTTAAAAAGCACCACCTATGTTCATACTACGCTTTAATTTTTACAGTTCGCCTCTGTGAGGACAGAATGCAACTGATCGAGGAGTGCCTGAAATCTGATCCGAACGCGTACTTGGCGAGCCACAAACTGCTCAAACTGGCCAAGTTGTTGCGAATCGCCGGGGACGATGAACAGACGAGGTAACTGTACACATTTCTTGCCTGTTCCAACCTGCGAGCCCACATATTCCCACTGGCCGCGAACGCCGTAGATGAACCAAAGTTAGCAACACAGCATTACAAATTGCTGTGCTGAAGTGGCAATGGACGGGGCACATAGTCCGACGAACTGATGGACGTAGCTGGCTCGAAGGTGTTGAAATGACGATCCGACACCAAACCTCCACCAAGGTGGACCGATGATATAAAAAAAATCACTGATAGCTGCTGAAGCGACGGCTACTGGGTGTAAGATCATTGTGGGCATCATTAGACTTACGTCCAGCAGTGGACCTCCATCGGCTGAAGCGACGACGCATCTTATCACTGGGCCGTCGTGGTTCTATATATAAGATTTTTTTGAAGGGAGGGCAAAGTCTTGGTGGTGGTAGCGGAGCACGCCCTGGTTGCTGGTGCCGCTGGGGGTGGAGCTGCTGGGGCTGCTGGCCGTCGTCTAGCTGCCTTGAGATACGCCCCAGCTGCGCGGCTTCTGGCGCGCCTGGCTACACATGCGCACGCACATGGCTCCACGGCCGAACGCAGACAATTACTAGCGGCCGCACTCACGTATGCGCCAGAGGACCAACTGCAGGACATGCTGAGTGCTAGGTCAGTTATAAGATTTATGATGGTATGAAAAAATGATTTAGAATTTTAAGTTGCAAGGGTTCCTTCGTAATTTGTCCTGAGAGGAACCCACAACAAACTCACCCGGGTGACCTTTTCTTTTTCATCTTCATTACAACGGACTTTTAAACAATCCCACGCTTTTTTATCGTTAAAGTAATCATTCAAATTGTAATACGATTTCTCAATTATCTTTCTTTGAATATAACATTAAATTTTTAAAACTGGCAGTTTGTTATAGAACCGTAATAACAATTTTATTGATTTTTGGTTTATTATTAAATGTAACACAATTTATTATTACTAACTTAACAGCTATATATACCTATATATATTTGTACAACTTGTCTTTACTTTACAGTTGTTACTGTTGGGATTTGCGTTTTATTATTTCCAATGTTTAACACTAAACAAAAATCTTTAGTATGTCACATCTCAGCAAATTGACACTTTAATCTTATTATCTTTTTATGTATATTGTATAAAATGATCTACTTCAGTTTACCAGTGTTATATTTCAACAGACTATATACAGCCGAAATAGCTCAGTTGGGAGAGCGTTAGACTGAAGATCTAAAGGTCCCCGGTTCAATCCCGGGTTTCGGCAATGATACTTTTATATTATTTGTTTGTAGTGTAGTAAATAATTCTTGTCTTTAACATGATTTAAAAAAAGACATAAAAACTTTTAAAATATTAAAAAATGGTTCACTTTATGTTACGGTGTACCGTACTTAGCCTGTTTTTTTTTTATGAATACAAATGTATACATTTCAATCGTTTTTTTGTAATTCAAAGTACCTTTTTTAACCAACTTCAAAAAACGGAGGAAGTTAACAATTCGTCTGTATTTTTTTTATATTTTAATACAAATTATATCCCATAATGTAATATACACATATTTGAATATGTGGTAAGTATTGGTTGATATTGCAAGTAATTTTCTTTACTTGTTGTTTTTGACGTAAATTTAGGACAAAGTTTAAAGTCATTCGTTTACTTTACTTTAACATTTTGTGCAATAAGGATTGTATTTTAATATGTCAGAGAATAAGACAGAAGGAGGATAAAGCTTGGGCATAGGGTTCTCCGCCGACATTATTGTTAGTGTGGATCATACCCATACTGTGGGTGTTGGTGGGTAATGTTGGTGCAATCAAATAATTTATTAATTAACTCAGATTATAATGTTCAATCACTTGTTTCCAATATCAATTTACACAAACTCTTATAGCTAGGAACGCGACAGTAGGAACGCGACAATAGTCGACCGCTCTGGCGGACAGTCGCACGAGAATCAGCGAGTCCGCTTAGAGTTAAAAGGGTTTTGTCCACTTGTTCACGTATAAAAACGCAGCACAACATTGTTAAGCTTGTATTCTGTTTATTATACACTTTTCGGTGAAGCCAGCCCAAATACTCATGGACTGATCTCATCTAGATCTATAATATCGAAATAGCTAAACTTTTCCTAGCCAGTTAATCTATTAAAAAATTTGCAGGTTAAACCTGGAACTAGAGAGCTTGCAGCAGATGGGCGCGGCTTTGCGGGACAACAGCCAATTCGTAGCCCGCTGGCCGTCCACAGAGGAAGAATTCGCAGATGCCATCACTACAGTATATCAATTTGTTATATATTACCCTTTTCCATTATAAATTTTCTCTAACCATAATGTCCCTTAGTAGAAATAATTTAGCGATAAAATTGTCCAATAAATAATTTGCATATTTTATGTATGTGTCTGCCTCAACTGCTTGATTGATCTAGTGGTTAGCACGTTCGACTACAGACATGAGGTCCTGGGTTCGATGCCCGGGTCGGGCCAATTCAAAATCGCTATTGAGTTTTCTCTTAAGATTTTCTCAATAATTGCCCGAAGTAAGAAAGTTGGCGGTGTGATCCATCCCCGTGCCTCGGAGAGCACGTTAAGCCGTCGCTCCTGCGCCTGATTTCTCTCCGATAGTGTCAGATTCCCTTCACATCGGACTTTAAAAGTGAAGGAATAGAGAGTGTACTTGTGTACTATGCCTGCAAACCCGCAGTGGAACAGTGTGGTGGGTCTATGCTCTAAAAACCCTCGCTCCTCGGAGTGAGGAGGCCTGTGCCCAGCAGTGGGACGTTAATGGGCTGTTACTTACTTACTTACTCACTTACTATGCATGTGTCTGTTCGGTCTTGTATGTATTATAGAATTAAATACACTATAAGTCAAAGAAGTTTTACTTACTACAGATGAACATTGATACAGACACTTTTTTTAGGTTTATTTCCATTTTTAATGAAATTGTTTTTCGTTTCAGCCTGTTATTGAGAAGAAGGATTTGTTATCGCCCGCGCAATACGAGAAGAAACCTCTGCTAAATTACTTACTGGATACATTCCAAAGCAAGTTCTCAATAAGGTTGGTAGTGTAACTAAAAAAAATTATATTATATGTAATATCTTAAATTGTTAAAAATAAAAATTTATTTTTATATATTATATTTAAGTTTTTGACGCTGTTGTGTCCTATTATTTATTTTAGTTTGCTTCTTTACATAATAAGGTTGGATTGCTTGTAGAAATAAGACCGCCTTTGCACGTTATATTATAGTAATAAGTATCTTAGTTTATATGTCTTTGCTCTTTCTATTTTTATCTTGTGTACAATAAAGTGTTTTCTTTCTCTTTCTCTCAAAAAATATTGTTTGAGTTAGTTAATATTATAATAATTGTGTACACATAAGCACTTGACTATGATCTTACCAAGTGGTAAGTAATTTAGTGTCAGCTTTTTATTGACAGAGTGGTAATTAGCCATTGCTGAACTCTTCTACCAATCAATGTATAGACGAATCAGTAAACACGAATTTCTTTACTAAAAATTTACATGCTGGAAAATCAACCCTGGATCTCTGATAAAAGCAAATAAAACCCTGGATAGCAAAAGATATTCAAAATTATAATGTTGCGTAATTTCTATTTCTTTGGGTGATGTGTATAATATTGGCAAATATCTTTAATATCTCTGTATGATATAATATGTAAATAGACTAATTTGTATGATATTGGATAAATACTATGATATTGATTGATCTCTACGATATCAACAAATCCATGATATTAAATATTCTTTATGGTATTCACCATTCTATATGATATTGGTTAATGTCTATTTTATTGACAAATCCATGATATTGATTATTCTATATGATATTGACAAATCCATGATATTGATTATTCTGTATGATATTGGCTATTTTATATGATATTGGTTATTTTCTATGATATTGACAAATCCATGATATTGATTATTCTGTATAATATTGGCTATTTTATACGATATTGGTTATTTTCTATGATATTGACAAATCCATGGTATTAGCTATTCAATATGATATTGGTTATTATGTACGATGGTGACTAACCTACATGGTATTGACTATTCTATATGATATTTGTTAATATCTACGATGTCTTAGTGACCGTCTTCATTCAGAAGAATGTTTGTGTCGTTCATCTGTTTTTATTTACAGCAGTGAGAAAGCAAATACAGTGGACACCTCCGAGCGCACGGTGCACTGCCAGGAGTTCTACCGCACCCTTTACCCGGAGCACGTGATATCCCCCACATATTATTGCTACGACCGATTTTCAATACCGGACGACTTAGAGGGCCGAGCGGGTGTGGGACAGGCAGTTCTAAACTGGTTCTACCTACAGAACTGTTTGGAGAATGGCGATAACAATGACCTCGAAGCAGAAGGTAAGTAGTAGGTTGTAGACTCGCATTCCCAACGCTTCTATAAACTAGATGAAATAAGAAAGAAAGAAAGAAAACTTTATTTGGAGTCGTGTTTTACAAATACACTTAAATTATATATATACACACATACATATACATACACACATATCCTCGCATATATACATACATACATACATAACATCACACCTCATTCCCATAGGGGTAGGCAGAGACAACATCCTTCCACTTGCCACGATCCTTGCATATCTCCTTCGCTTCTTTCATTCTCATTAAATCTTTCATACAAGTTCGTCGGTTTAGAGTACTCTTGACCTGGCCGTTATTTAAAATGTCCTGGATTTGGTCCAGGAACGTTCGCCTTGGTCTTCCTCTTCCAACTTTCGCATTCACTCTTGACTCATAAATCCTTTTTGTCAGTCTCCTTTCATTCATTCTCTCTACATGCCCAAACCATCTAAGCATACCTTTCTCAATTTTAGTCACTACGTCTTCTTTTATACCACAACGTTCTCTTATCACACTATTTCTTACTCTGTCACTCAGTTTTAATCCACTCATGCTTCTCAACGCTCTCATCTCTACCGCATTTATTTTACTTTTGTGATTCTTCTGCCATACCCAACTTTCACTACCATACATAAGTGTTGGCACCAACACTCCAGCATGCACTGCCAGTCTAGCCCTTTGAGACACCATCTGGCTATTCATAAAAGCATGCAGAGCACCATTTACCATATTCCCTGCATTCACTCTCCTTTCGATATCACTTTCACATGTTCCATCTTTTGTAAATTTAGATCCCAAGTATACAAATTCTTTCACCTCTTCCACTTGTTCCCCATCTATCAAAATATTGCCATTCATCATAGATTCATCTCGTTCAAAAAGCATAACTTTCGTTTTGTTTACATTCACTTTCATTCCTTTCCCTTTCAAAGCTTCATTCATAATATTTAGCATCTCCTGAAGCTCGTTAGCGGATGACGCAAGTATTACTTGATCATCAGCGTAGAGTAAACATTTGATGAGTAATTCATTCATTCTTAACCCATACATACTTTCTTTTAAATCTGTCAAACATTTATCCATGAATAGGTTGAACAGCCATGGTGACGCAACACATCCCTGTCGAACACCTCTTTCGACAGGAAACCACTCCGTGTACGCCCTGTTTATTCTGACACAAGCACTAGAACCCTCATAGAGAGACTCAATGCTTGAATCAGACTACCGCTCACACCATACGTAGATAACGTTGACCACAACTCATTACTCACCACTCGATCATAGGCCTTTCCTAAATCTCCGAACGCGCAATAAACTTTTTGGCATATATACAAATGATTAATAATTGTTTGATTGATAATTGCGCAGCATCCAAACCACAGCAAGTGATTCGAATGCTGCGCAACCCCCACACAGCACCAAAAAGGCAGGAGAGCTCGGCATATGCCGTATACCATATGACTGACACACGGCGCCGATTTCCAGCTGTAGCCTTACGTCACGAACAGAGCGCCACCCAACCGATTCTCCGTGAAATGAATAGAACTTACATTGACAATAATTTAAATATAATTATCTCTTATATACTACAGTTGGCCAAACACAAAACAAGAATAGATATTACACATTATATAATGCTAATGATAAAATCCTAATGACATAATATTATTAAACCGTAAATCCGCAGCTCTCTAAAGAACAGGTTTTTGCTTATATATGGTAGTAATTACAAAGTAATCTGTGAGACAATTATTATACTAACAACTAAACTAGGACTTTGTTTGTATATTAAGTAGATGTTGCTTAAATTTAATTCTAAAACCATTTATTGATGTCAATGTTCGAAATGGAGGGGGAAGATTGTTCTAACATTTAGTCGCGAGATATTTAAAGCTACCACGAAATGCAGCTGAGGCGTGTCAATAATTTTTTTTTAAGTCACTTTAACATTAATATTTAGATTATTATGTAGTAATTTGAGAAAGGTATACTTAGATGGTTTGGGCATGTAGAGAGAATGAATGAAAGAAGAGTGACCAAAAGGATTTATGTCAAGAGTGAATGCGAAAATTGGAAGGAGAAGATATTTTAAATAAGGGCCAGGTCAAGAGTACTCTAGAGAAAGAAGCGAAGGAGATATGCAAGGGTCGTGGCAAGTGGAAAGACTTGGTCTCTGCCTACCCCGAAGGGAAGGACGCTATGTATGTATGTAGGAATAAGGTATCAAGTATTATATTTTAAACTTTTAGAGTACGTTTTTAAATACATTTAATTTTTGCCAGTGAAGCCTATTACAAATAACGTTTTTAAATAATTTTCGTTACTTGTTATTTCATCAATAAAGTAGTAAATAACTGATATGTTACTTAGTTACGACATGCTTAGTGGTTAGCATATTCGGCTTCAGACATGAGGTTCTGGGTTCGAGTCCCGCGTCGGGCGAATACAAAATCCGATATTAGGTTGTCTATTAAAATTTTCACAATATTTGCCCGAAGTTGGGAAGTTGGCGGTGTGTTCCACCGCCGTGCTTCGGAGTGCACGTCAAGTCGTCGGTCCTGCGCCTTATATCTCTTCGGTCGTGTCGGATTACCGTCACGTCGGATTATACGAGTGAAGGAATAGAAAGTGCACTTGTGCGCTCTAAAAAAACCTCTCTCCTAAGAGTGCCTCACTCAGGGCTGTGCCCAGCTGTGAGATGTTAATGCTACTTACCTTTTTATAAATAAAGTACTTTATTTGTTTAAATTTTATGTGTTTATCCAGTTGTTCACAAGTGTGCCGAGGAGTTGGTCTACAAGGATACGCCTTTGAGCGTAGCATGCCTTCTCCGCTCAATGCAAGACCAAAAGCAGGCCAAAAAGTTCGTAGAAGGCCAGTACACGGACGCTGCGATCAGTTCAGCACTGTACGCGACACTGATCAAATGCAATGCACCAGTTCTACGGGATGATGTATATCTAGCGGAACCACGAAAGGTAATATACAATTAGTCTATCATTACAGTACCTTGAGATATTATATAGTTTAAGATGGTAACTGACTGATAATCGTTTCTACACAGCGCCATGCCGATACCACATATCTGTCGGTGGATTTTTGACTAACCACAGACGAAGATTTTAAGTCCAGATTACGCACACGCGCACACTCTAGGACACAAAAGCACACACGCATGCCCGCACACGCGTACACACGTTCATATATGCATGAACAGGATTGTGCATATTCATAAACGCACGCACACACAATGTAACGATTGTCAAGTATTTTATTAAGTTCATATGCCTGCATACTCTATTTTATTTATATAATAATATTATAGAATTAAAATGTTACAGATCTTACACAGATTATTCTTATGCTTACTAGCTCTTCGCAATGTGTACTCTACCTTGAGTTTTAGTATTGAAAATAAACTTTATTGTCTAGCACGTACTTCTCCATATAAAGTGTATTAAATATCAAACTTTCCATCCGCGTAATTTTATTTATATATATATATAAATATGTTAATAAATAATAACTTGTCTGTCGCAGTAGTAACTTCTAGGTGTCAATTTGCAGATGGCGTGTATGACATTAGAGCAAAATAACGCATCGGAGGAGCAGATCACCGTCATAAGGCATTGCATCGACAAATTGCGCGGCATGGGGGAGGTGCTGCAGATCCGGAAGCTTGGCCTCACTGTCAACGGACTGCTGTTCAACGCGGACCATGACTACAGGCAGGAAGTCATATACCGCTTAGCCAGGTCAGTGCACTTCTTACAACTTAACGTACTCAGCTCGAAGCGGTGCTTTGATTAGAAGAGTTTCTTTCTTCATATTTTTTGTATATCAATACAATAAACATTATAAAGAAATCATTTCCCATTTTTTTTATTTGTTAAAAACTAGCTGCCTTAGAACTCGCGTCTTCGTTTGCGTAGAATGTTTTTGGGGTAGCTTTTTCATTAATTTAGGCAAATTGTTTTATAAATAAGGAACATAACGTATAAATACTTCAATGAGCTATTTGGTGTGTATTACTGCAATATCGTGATGAGTAAATAGTTAACACACCCGCTACTTACTTGCGGGTGAAATTTCGTAAGTTCCGTTCCTAACTGACCTCTACTCGGCAAAACGAATGTTCCAGATCCAGAGATATCGTGATGAGTCAATAGATACTTGAATATCTCTTTCTCGCAAAATTTACATTCCTATTTTTAGGACCTTTTGTTTTAATATGCTAGTGACACGCCATTTCTTTCACTCTAACAAACGCGGTGCCACCGTAAGGAAAGAGCGAGATAAATGTACGGCAATATTTTCGCATTCGATTTGTACGGCCGCGTATGTCGCTTAGTCGTCCTAGAGTAGCGCGACTCTGTTTCACATTTTCATATAAATGAACTGGGGTCTTTTGGTAACCACATTCGGACAAGTTATTTATTATACTTAGGAAAGGTTAAACAGTTTTTTTTAATATAAATTGCGTGACCTTGAGTGGTCATGCGCATCTTCCTTTATTATTGTCATTTGAAAGTTCAGGAAACTTTCAGGACATTTGACAGGATATTTGACATTAGTCTCATTATCTTGAAGACAAAATATTTGAAGGTTTCACCTCTACCGTCCTGGCTTTCGTGATTTCAAATGTGCTTATATTTTTTGTAGGTCTGGTGGTGCGGAGCAGGCGAAGTTGGCGTGCGCTCTGGCTGGCAAGTACGGGCTGGACTCCGTAGACGTGTGGCTCCAGTACGCCACGGGCGCACGCTCACGCGTCGATGTTGACACGCTGCCGCAGAACGCGTATGATCCTGATGCCGTCAATAGGTATAACTTTACTGTCTCCTTCCCACATACACTATCACGCTCACGCATACATAACATCTTTAGAGGCAGCTTTAGTTTCGCAGCGTCCAAATGGAATGATATTCCACCACCTATAAGACAATCCAAGTCCGCTAGAAACTTCAAAGCACTGTGCAAGTAGTGGCTTTTAAGTGTACAAAAATCCAACACAAATTGGACAATTGTTAAACAATAACTTTAAATATTGTTATTATAATACATTTTACATAAAACTAGTTATTTATTAATAATTTTTTTGTTGTGTGTATGCAAGTGTTTGGCCTCCGAACTTGTCTTAGAACCATCTCTCTTAAGCTAAAGTAAATTAAACCACAGCCCATGTACGCCTTTTTTTGATATTATCTTTTTTTGCCAATAAAGATCTATTATTATTATTAATTATACGCGCCTTGAGCTTTGCCGAACCCGGAATGCGTTGCGTTTCACTTGAATCGCTTAACGTGCCTTTTAACACAAATCTTTTATCTTACAAGCTACCCATTTTTATAGTGCGTTTAAAGATCCATCCTAGGCTGCATCAACACTTACCATCACGCTTGGTTATAGCCAAGCGTGGGCCTGTTACGGATAAAAAAAGATTCCCTTCCCCTTCCATATGTAGTTCTGAGCGTCCTGCCTTGTTAATACTTATTTCTATCACTTTATGGATTTGATACCCAATGTGTAATTAAATGTCTTTTGTGTATGAAATTACACGTTTATAATATCTTTCTTATATAGTATATGTCGGAGAATAAGAGAGAACGGAGAAACATAAAACACAGGGGCGTAGGGTTCTCCGCCGACNAAAAAAATTGCAAATTGTTTACCACAATTATCCGAATTTCATTTTGTAAATGTGCCGTCACATGTGTGCAATAGTTTTGGATGTGGGTAGGATCCGTGACACGCTGTGGCCGGCTGTGCGCGGCAGCGACCATACAGCTATTATCGACCTGTTCACGATCCTCAAGAACATCGACGAGAAGGCAGCGTTGGGCGGTCTTACCGCGCCCGAACACATCAAACTGCTGAAGAAAGCCAAAGCTGCTTCTCCAGGTACAAATCAACTTTTCAAGTCAAAAAAAGTCTAAAATCTGTTTTCGGAATGCTCTGAGCAAACTTTGATCAGATACCGCCAAATTTGTTAATTCGTAAGACAAAATATACTAGACACTATTTTGGAAGTGCTTTGGTTCTGATGTGTGTTTTATATTAACCTTCTCTTAGAACCCCCGTTTGGATCTAGACCGCGTAATTTTTTTATGTGGTTAGAGGAAAATAGAGAGGCCGCAGAGGTTAAAGGAATTCCAGAGAACGAATAACTAATCGCGTTTTTCGTAAAAATTAAACTTGAAAAGAGGGATAAAAATTTATTTGAAAGTTCCTTATCTATATTATTTTAAAGTGATAATTTCACATTCAGTCCCTAAATATAAATAGCGGGGTGACATTTATAGCGATGCAAGTGAAGACATCTATTAGCTAAGTTAATTCCAGATGCAGATAGCAGATTTTATTCATTAATAAAGGTTTTTCTACCAGCCAACCTTTCTTGTTTAATAAAAGTCGTTTATAGATGTGCATTGCGGTGATAAAAAGTCACAGAAATAAACAAAAAAGCTTGTATGAAAAATTATATGGAAATATGTTATCCTATCACAAAGGCTAGTGGAATAAGAATTCCAAAATTGTACCATAAATGGCATATCTAAACTTTAAAATTCTTAATGCAGAAGTCCAGTTGACATTGCATTAATTCAAAGTTTAATCTTTGTAAAATATAATTTTTCTAAGGTAAACTTTGTTTACCTGTAAAAAATAATATAACTTTTACTCTCTTGCCTTTAGAGTTGGATTACAAGCTTCTTTTGGAGCATCCATCAGCGGAAGAGTTCACAGCTCACATTTTGAGCATCATAAAGCCAGAGAACGTGGGATTGCTTACCAAATTCCTGCGTACACTTCCACCAGCTTTGAAAATACCAGTTTCTGTCAATTCTTTGTACACCAAATGGCTTACTAAGTACTTCTTTAGCGTAAGTATTTTATAAAATATTTAACACTGTTACGCACTACCATCAACATATAATGTCAAAAATTTGGATACTCTAACTTATTCTATGTGTTAACAGAAAAAAATTATTTACCTAAAATGTATTATATATCGAAAGCGAAAGACTTCTGAGTAACACCAAAAGTAAATCATAAAAACTATACGTCAAATACGCACACGTATACACGCGCACCCACGCACTCGCACGCACCTGCACACAAAACGGCTAAAAATAAAAATTACTTCTTGAAAGCAGGAAGGTATTGCTGGTGGTAGCAACAAGAAGTGGATGCAAGCGTGGCGTCAGTGTGCCAGCTACTTTACCAAGCTTCCTAAGGACGAGCTCGTCAAGTTCGTGGCTTCCACCTGCTTCTCCCCTGAAGCCTTGCAAAGGTGAGTTTTCAATCCACCAGGATTAATATTCTAACAGTGCTCAGTGCTTAAGAAAATGATCCATCATCGTCAATGTTTTAATAAGCCATTATCCACAATTTTGTCTATATTATATAATATTGGAAGAAAGCTAGATACTGTATTATTTATATGAGCAGATGTATTGGCAATGAGTATTAATTGTAAACGGATGATGTCGCCGGCCAAACGACTTTCTTGTCTCGGTTCTCAATATATTCCTCCATTAGCACTGTATGTTGTGTTATGAATAGAGTCCCGGGGGGTACCCGCTGCCTGATGATAATGCAGGCCGTGGACTACTGCCAACAGGAGCAGGAGAACGACTTCAAATTCAATAAAAGGTAAGATTATTTATTGCGCAATTCTGTTTATTGCAAAAAAGCTTTATCAAACTTTCTGATAAAAAAAAGGTCGTTGGTAAATCCATTAAAGAAAGAAAAATAAGAAAAAAAAGTGCGTGCGAAGGAAAAAGATGTGTTAGGAATTTAATGAAGTTAATTGTCAGTAAAATATTAAGTGTCGAAAATTAATACAGATTATAAATATTAAAGTGTTTCAAACTCTCGCACTACAATTTTTGGCATTGCGATCTGAAAATGAAAAGTTATTTGAATTTAATATTTAAAGAAAATTATTAAAATACATTTATATTATATTGTTTAAAAAATTATATAGTAAAATCTAAGATGTTGAATAATAAATTAAAATTCCTGGTGATTTTTTGTAAAAAGTAAAAATACATAACCTCAATTTAAATATATACAAAATCATTTTAAATTAATATTACAACTATAAAAATTCTATTTTTATAATTAAAATTTCGTAAAGAGAATTTATGAAATATTATTATTTTATATTTTACGCAAAATAATTTATTGAAATCTCTAATGATGAATTGTAAATAATATGCCACGTGCTTATTTTTGTAATTTTAGACATTGTTAATCAAATTTTAGTTTTGAATTTACAATTTAGAAAAGAATTATTTTTATTTTTTTAAACAATTAAAACAAATTTTATTTATTAAATATAAAACAAATTTTATTTACAATTTATGAAATATTTTTATTTTACAATGTATGAAAAATAGTGTATTAAATTATGAAATGACCAGTGGAAAATTAAAATGCCACATGTTATTTGTATATATTAAAATTATCTAACCTTCAAACGAAATAGCATAAAACAACGCTGCACATCTTCGTTATGCTAATCACGCGTTACATCCGGATAAATTTTACCCTCATGCGCCCAAAGAAGTTTCACTTCAAAAATATACAAATTATAACCTAAAAATATTTATGACATGATGTGAAGATTTAAATATAGTTTAAAAACAAAACTATAAAAAGTAAACAACAAGCTGTAAATGATATGATAGTTGAGATTAAACAATCGGTGATACAATGTTAGCTATAAATAATTGTTTGTATGTTACTAATCAAAACGTTTGTATATTTGTAAGCCATAATCTTTATTCTTTTCTGTTAAATGATGGTGTTAACTTTACTTGATAAATAAAAAGCAATAAATCTGCAGCGAGCAGTCGTGGGCCCAGATCAGCCAGGAGCTGGCGCGCTGGGCGCGGTTCCTGGAGAACTTCCACTCCCCCAGCGTACAGGCCCTCCTCGATACCAGCGATTTACCCCGGGATCTCTTCTGGCCGTGAGTCTTCTATATTTTTGGGCTATTTACAACCCATTAGAACCTTATTTCAAACTAGCGAATTTTTAATATTATAAATCTAGCAAAATCTGCTAGAAACATTCATGTATACCAAATATCCAAAAGAAATTTCCAAATTTTCTCCTAATTACGATTCTCAGATCATGTCATAGCCTGAATTTATCACATATATGAATCTCACTGAGATCGCTTTATCATCTGATTTCGGCAGTAATATGAATCTCAGTTAATTTAATTGTCTGATTTTGTCAGATAAATGAAATCCACTTGAATTTGTGATATAAGTGCAACTCTGATATCACCTGAGTTTATACGAAATATGATTCAAACTACAGTTCGTTCGCGTTAAGGTTAAGTTACAAGGTCAAATTCCAGTTCGAGATCATAAACTAATTTGAAAAGATCTGATTGGTTAGGAGGCGGGGCTAGGTCGGCGCACATTGATACATTCACTCAATTACTGCATTTTGAATGCGAATAAACTCTAGGTCACTGTTTCTTGATTTGATTTATTTCGATGATTTTTCGACCTGAACACGTCTTTAAAATCACTTAAAACGGGGGCATTTCATAAAAACCAACTATAACAAAATCTGGGATTACAGTTTGGCGTCTATCGCCTCCATCGTGAATTCAAATACACCACAGGATAGCTAAAGAATCAAACTATTTATTACGCTAAATAAAGATTATATTACATTGAGTGCGGTGGAGGGAGAAACCCCGTCATTTTGAAGCCTATTCCCTGTTGTGGGTCGTATTCACTTACAACAATTGGTCCTGTCCATAACACAGCCACACCTCATTTGTTTAATACTGTGTTAGGGAGCTGGAAATGAGTCACGGATCCATAGAAAAAGTGGTGCCGGCGTTGAGTGTGATTGTGTTGCGTGGTGGGGTGCGGCCCGCAGCGCTTTCCTCCCTTGTCCAGTGTTTGCACGTGACTCTGCCCACCGAGCTGCTGTTCGAACACATGCTGCAACACTGCGTGCAACAAATAGAGTGAGTGCTTTTTCAAATTAGTTTATTTTTCGTTAGGAATGCTTTTTCTATCATTTAAATGCAACTCACATGTACTTCAAAATCAAAATCAAAAATATATTATATTCCTTATTTAACTAGGCTTAAAAAGCACTTGAATAGTCAGTAGTCTGTCCCTTGGTAAATCATCTTCCACCGGTTCGGAAAGTTGATTCCGCTGAGAACAAACCGACAAGAAACTCAACGGTTACTCTTTTAAATATAGTTTTGTATGTTACAATGAGTTTAGCTTTCATGTGACAATCCACTTTATCAGGTAGGATCCGACACGAATACAAACGTTACACATGGACTCCGTCGCCGGAGTCAAGGTCCCCGATTTCTGACGTCATCCGGACGCGGACCCACGCTCCCGGGGACGCGTTTGAACAGTTCCACCCCCCCCCCCCCCCCTCGTTCGATATGATGTTATATGATAACGTCGTTCNCCCCCCCCCCATCGTTCGATATGATGTTATATGATAACGTCGTTCCAAGTCCAGGAGATGCCCTTGGAGAGGCGTTTCTCATGAGAGCGAACCCTTTTCAGGGCTCGCACTCCAAAAGTGGTGGCCTCCTTAAGAGCTTGTCCATTCCTCCAGCCAGTATAGCTAACAGCTAAAGACAATTCGACGAAAGAAAAAGCTTTCATGTGCAACTATAATCAAGTCCAAACATCTTTCTCGCTAAATTATAATATGCCTTTTGTAATACGGACGTTATTATTATATTTCTTAAAACTATGTGGAAGCCCAAAAGTGAGTCGGGTATCTTAATAAAAATGCTCAACCCAATAAATGATTTCTGAACAAACTTCACTCTAAAATATGGCATTTTTAATTTATTGTGTTAAAATTACGTGTTTTGCTCTTTTTGCTGTATAAATGAATATTATTACGGATAAGATGTTTCAGTGTGAATTGATATTTCTTTAAATTTTTGTCTTATGGAAACGCGAAATCCCAATCGATTTATGGCTTCAGTTGGATTGTTTTAGTGATAAGAGAGAGAACCTTAATACACTTTATTGTACACCATAAATGATACATGAAATATATCACTTAGTAACGATTCATGTCAGCCAACCTTAAGATAAGGGAGATTTTATTAAGCAAAATGATAAATTAATTAATCTATCCCCCCCCCCCCCCACAACTCCAGTTCCACAAGAAAATAAGTATTGTCTGTCTGTAGCGATTTCGACACATTGGTGTCGCGGCTGACGCAGTACCACAGGGAGGGTGTAAAGTTCTCGGAGGAGTACCTGGATCAGGTGATGAGCAAAGCAGCTGAATATGGACTTCCACCTCATACGCAGCTGTGTCTGTTGTCGTTGAGCCAGAGGAGCCGTCTACAAAAGGGCGAGGATTTGCTCAAAATAGCACAATCGTCTGTTGAGCTCTTCAAATCTGAATGGCCTGATTCAGAATATGCTAAGAATTTGACAGGTAATGAGACATCACTATAAAATTGAGATGAAATAATAATTTTCTTTTAACAAGTTTCGTTACAGACCCTTTTGAAACCTTTCCATTAACACAGACCTTTTGTGGACACGGGTGTAAATTTTTGATTTGTATATAGAATTTATTGTTTCCAGAGGAGAAGCTCATGACTGAAGAGGGTAGACGGGAAGCTCTTACAACGTTGGTGAGTCAGTGTGACACATGGCAGCGGAAAAAAGCACTCGTGGACGTACTGGCCTGCTGGCCCACTGCTACTGGGTAAACGTGGTTATTATATAAAGTACTGATGAACAGTACACATACATACAGTTATAGAACATCATTTTTAAAACATTCTTTCCTATGGGCGGACCGGCCTGTATCCAGCAATTAGACTGTAATAGGCAACTACTTACTGTTATTTCAAATTTCAAATCTCAAATTCTTTATTCAAGTAGGCTTTTACTTGACTTGACTTTTATCACAAATGATGATATTAAAGAAGACTTAAAATCTAGTTCTGAGTAAACCCTACAACAAGCTTAGTCTGGTGTTCTTTTTTCTCATTATCATCATTACAATATAATTTTAATATAGATTAAATTTTAATATAAATTGAATTAAATCGTCAATTATAGTATAATTTCTCAATTAGCATTCTTTTATTAAAATATTTATATTCAGTAAGTGTCTTTTCTAGAACATTTTTTGGCGGTTTGTTATAGATATGAATAACAGTTACTCTTGAATAAATTGTTAATATTATGAAATCTGCTAGAATTTACAATTATATTTTTATTTCTTTTGTTAAATAAGGTGCATTCACTTTGTTTTAAAGTGTCATTATTTTAAGGATGTAGAACAATTTTTCTAATTACTCAGTGAAATTATAACAGGCAGTTTTATTTTTGCATTTATGAAACTAATATTATAATGTGATAGGTCAGAGCGCAGTGTTCACTGCGAGTACCTGCGCGAGCTGCTGTCGGAAGAGGCGGACCAGAAGGAATCGCTGGTGCTCATCAAACTTCTCCTAAGGAGGCCCGTACTGCAAGACCAGGTAAACCCCAACCTCCCCCCTCACCGCTCCTTTGCAAGGACATCCCAAAAATACCAGCCTTTATCCCTCCCAAATTCGCAATCTACTAAATCACCTACGGCAATTATTCATTATTTCTTTTCCAACCCATACACCGAGACTAAATTGTAGATGACTTATTTTATTTATAAAACAAACAGTTTTATAGTGCATAATTTTAGCCATTTTTGAAATGAAACTTCATTAGGCGCATGAGGGTAAAATTTTTACAAACGAAACTCGTGAGCATCACGAATATGTGCAGCGTTTTTTATGCTAATTCGTTTGAAGATTAGGTATAATATTTACAAATAACATTTGGCATTTTAATTTGCCAATTTCATATACTATTTTTCAAAAAGCAAAACAAACTTTCATAAATTTAAATTCAAAAACAAAATTTAATTAACAATTTCTAATGTTGACAAAGAACGCGGCATTTTTATTTACAATTCGTCATTTGAGAATTCAAAAAATTGTTTTTTATTAAATTTCGATACTTTTAATAAATATAAACAAGACTTAAAAAATATTTTGCCAACGAAGTTTCACTTCTGACATGTGTACTTCGTACGCACGCGTTTTTTTTTTACAAATAATTATAGATAAAAAGAATCTTATCTCACTTAAGTCAAGGTTCATTTTTAAATAAAGTTATTATGTGCGTTAAATCAGTGAGTTAAGGTTTCATATTATTTACAATTATTTCCGCTGATACCCTGTACTTTATAGTATAGTTTACTGAAGCAGAGTAGCAATTTGAAATATAATTTTGAAGTACGATTACATTTGTACGTGACAAATGTACTGTATGTTCTACCCAATACTAGTTATAATAGCAGCGAAAATTCCATAATCCATGCATCCATCCGTTTCAGTGATTAATAGAAAATGATAAATGTAAACAACGTTATATTTATTAATTTATCTAGTCTCTAGTATACTTACCACAAGACTTATCTGAGCTAACTCAGATATGTCTTGTGGTAAGCAATCCTGTATCCTGTGGTGATAAGTAATCCTGTATCCCGAAAAAAATATGTCCACTAACTCTCGACTGCCTCATTGGCCTAGCGGTTAGCATGTTCAACTACAGACATGAGGTTCTGGGTTCAAGTCCCGGGTTGGGCCAATTCAAAAATCAATATTGAGTTGTATATTAAGATTTTCTCAAGATTTTCCCAATGTTGGGAAGTTGGCGGTGTGATCCACCCCCGTGCCTCGGAGAGCACGTTAATCCGTTGGTCTTGCGCCTGATCTCTCTCCGGTCGTGTCGGATTCCCGTCACATCGGACTAAGAGAGTGAAGGAATAGAAAGTGCACTTGTGTACTATGCCTGCCAATCCGCAGTGGAGCAGCGTGGTGGGTCTATGCTGCTACTTACTTACTTTTATATAACTCTTTCGTGAAACCACAAATTGAATGTCTTGTTGAAATATGGGGAGCCGAGTTAAAATCAAACTTAAAAAAATTGCAAATAACACAAAATAAAATGATTAAAGCACTTTATAAATATGACTTACTAACACCAAACACAAAATTGTATAGGGACACTAAAATACTTAATATTAATCAATATATGTACCTTAATTAGAAAAATAATTAAAAATGAAGTCTACTCACAATTATAATTTCATCGAGAACCATATACACGAATAAGGAGCATGAACAAATTAGAACTCAATATAGCACCGAGAACCATGGGACCAAAAACATATTATTTAAAGGTGTACGAATCTACAATGAATTACACATTCGGTCGTGAACAGTGAAAATATACATAAATTTAAAAATAAAACTAGTTGAATATGTGCGCTAGAAGTTCAGTAGATCCCTCACCCTAACATTAGTTCTTATACCCTTATAGCATAATTTGTGGTTACTTGTTTATTTTTTGTCTTGGTATTGTAAAATTCCGAACAAAATTTTAAATCATGTAAAATTCTCACCTTAAGTGAACTTTGTGTTCTTTGTTGAGAAATAAATGTCTTTAAACCGAACTCACTACAAATAAAAACTATTTGTTAACAGGATGTTAAATGGCTGGTGGAAAATATGAATTTAGACTCACTAGTGAATACCATATGGGTGCTTTTACTGAATAAGAGTCCTGAGGATCTTCTAATGAATTTAATTCACAAACAAAAGGTAAATATTTCGTGATTTATTTAACAAAAGCTGAATAATAATTGCAGTGTTTCAAATTTAGTAAGAAATGTGTGAATGTAACAGGAACGAAAAGAACTCATTATCAAAAAAACGCCATCTTTACGCAAAAGATTCCCGCCAGAATCCGTCAAATATAGTTGTGATTACAAATTATTAGTTGTCAATGTCAAATGTCAAAAACAAATGATAAAGTAAACCAAAATTATTCGTATAAATAAAATTTAATTTCTGAACAACTTTGAAATTTAAATTATTTATAAAGGACGGAACGAACATCAAATGTTCGACAGGTGGTAACAGTTTCTAAAGAAAGGCGAAATTGTTTCCACTATATTCCAAGTATTTTTTTCGTATTTACTTACCTTTTACACTTTCCCTGGATGGACAAATAATTCCAAATTAAAATTAGCCTAATCAGTCCAGCGGCTTTTTAACGAGACTAACGAACAGAAATTTATTTTTATATGTATAGACATTTTTACACTGTCGGGAATCGAACCCGCCATCCCTATTTAACAAGAAATGCACCATTACTTCATTACATACATACATGATCAGGAACAAAGAAAATTTCTCAACAATAAAGCCCTACTTCCGATCGTCCGGTACCCCTCAGTGCCTGAAGACGAAGATCTTCGAACAGTGCGTTTTCAGTGATGACCTACGGCTCCGAAACGTGGTCGCTGACTATGGGCCTCATACGAAAGTGAGTCAGAATCGCTCAGCGTGCGATGGAGATAGGGCTATGCTCGGATTTTCTCTACGTGATCAAATCAGAAATGAGATCCGTAACTGAACTGACCGGACGTTGGGGTCCGAAGGTGCTGGAGTGGCGACCCCGCACCGGGCGTCGCATTGTAAGGAAATCTCCCACAAGGTGGACCGACGACATCAAGAGGGTCGCCGGTGGGCATAATTTCGTGAGAGCTATGTCCAGCAGTGGAGGTCCATCGGTTGAAGCGACGACGATGAAAGCCCTACTATCGAATTTGTAATTAGAGAGTACTCTATAGAAGAAGAAGAAGTATGTTCAGTAGTATAATTCAACCACAGACCGTGAAGACGCAATATTATTCTGTTTTATTGTGTTACTGAAAGAACCCGTATCCCAAGGTATTGGGGTCGGTAAGGGCTAACCATCCCTTACTTTGTCACTAATTACTATTGTAATCTTCTCCGTACCTTTACAGGATACAATATTAAATACGATCATAGAGGATGATCTAATAAAAGAACTCCTGGACCAGGGGATGTTTATTAAACTGGTACCAACGGCCTTCTACAGCACAATCATAAGCTACATCATGAACTCCGAGGCAGCTGAAGGGGAACCCAGCAGTTCCTACACTATCAAGTGGGCTACTTCAGAACTAGTCAAAGCCAAATATCTATCTGAAGCAGGCCACTTACAAATGCTTTCCATTGGAATCCCAACACCACTCCGTGGATTCTCCCAGACTGTCCTATATTGCAAGAATATGTTTAAATGAATTTATTATTAGAATACATACACATTCCACGTAGCATCATCTATTGGAAGTTGTGAAAACTACGCCTCATCTTATTAATATACGCAACAATGTCATTATTTTATATAGTCTAAAGGGCTAGAATCTGGAGCTTTTAAACAAGTTATTTGAAAAAATTATGATATGAGACATATTATTGGTAAAGTTAAAATAATAAAATTACATTTTTCAAGATTGCATATGATACGAACTATTAAATTTACATTTATTATGCATAATCCCTTTTTTTTTTGTTAATTTTCATAACTGGTTTTTCTTATGATCATAATCGGTTTCAAAAACTTTGTTTTAAATCCAAATACGTTTATTACGTTGAAGTATATGTTATTTATATGTATGTTTTTTTGTGTTAAATATTTGGCAGCACTCTACTTATTTATTATATAATTTTTAAGACTGTGATTAAAAAACAAAGTTGTATCTGTTTAGTCGTTAAGTGTATTCTCTAGTTATTAAATTATCAAATCTATTAAGTTATTAAATTATGTGCATTCCATAAATGTTTTTAATTATTTCCCTCTCCGTTCTTATACAAAATAAATATAAAAATAACTAGGAACTTGTGATCTCATATATAATAGTTGCCACCTTCTTTTTATCTACATTTTTATGAATACAAGGTCCTTTTTTATTATACAGATAAAATGGCAAATGCGTATTTGATGGTAAGCGAACACAAACACGATAAACTGTTTCCAATGTTATACTTTTGTATAAATAGTAATTTGGAAGATTATGATACTTCCCTGTCGACCCAGTACTACTACAAGAAGATAAATAGTACCACTATAGCTAGACTCCAGGGCCTCAATGTAAGGTTTTAAAAAAAACCAGTTTTTATTTGACATTAAGTGTCACTCATATTGAGGTTATGTTGAAGTCTCTAAAATCAAATAACTCAAAAATAAAAATATATTTATCTAAAAATGCTAAGTGCAATAAGAAATAGTTTTCGGATTTCTTTAAACAGTTTAACGCGTTCATTTCAAACTTCAATTCCTTTAGCGACAGAGAGGTTTGATCACAAGCGAATTCCCGCAGACGATGAAGGTGTTCAGGGGGAGAAAATTATTGACTTGGATTCAGTTCTAAAATCGTATGTAACTGTATTTCAACTCTGGACTTTTTTAATGGAATTAACTATATACCTTTTAACTATTCAGTTATATCTCTTAAGAGATAATTAATAAAAATAAATACATAATTTTTACATCAATACCTGTGTAATTATATGATTTTTGATTCATTATTATACTAATACAATAAGCTATCTGGTTTATATTTACATTTCACCTGCCGTTTTATTTAACTTTTTTTTTTAATTGTCCAGGGCAAAAATCAAACACCATACAGCCCAATATTTATTTATTTATACACTTTATTGTACATCTACAATGATAATATACACTAAAATAGACTTCAATATAAGAGAAATAAAAATACAATGGGTGGTCTTATCAGTAAATAGTAAGTTCTTCCAGACAACTTTGGATTAAAAAAAGCTGAATAACCCAGTTAAACAGTGAGCTTTATATTAAGCTAGCTGTATTTTTAATTATAGATTTTTATGTACCTTAGTATATCTCACAAACTTAGCACAACATGTTATAGTTTCAAAATTAATATTATAATAGGAATTTATTAATAAATTGTAATTGTTCTTTAAAACCACATATATTACAACAAAACTCACTTTCTACTTTCCATTCCCATTATCCACTGCTGTTTTATTCCCTACTCCTATTTTATTTTCCAGAAAGCATGGATTATTTCCAACTTTGGAGACAGACAACCTCTTGTTTGATGGTACACCATATAAAGAATTAGCAATATGTAATATAAGAGTGAGTCATAATAATACAATATTTACACTCACAGATCATGTGGGCAAAGTGAAAATGATAAAATCATGTGGTATTGAAGGGTTCAAAAATACTAAGAAAGGAACTAATATTGCTGCACAAACAACTGCTGTTAGTTTAGCAACAGTGAGTATGAGAAGTATTAAAATATTAAATATATGTAATAAAAATGTATGCAATATATCAAATTAGAAATAACTATTTTTATTTCAACTTTTTCAGAAAGCCATTGACTGGGGGTTCAAAAATGTTAGAGTGAGAGTGAGGGGCCTAGGACCTGGAAGATTGGTAATTAATTTTGTTTCAATAATATCTTAATTAAAATGTTAAATATTAAAAAAATAGTCATTTATAAAAAAATCATATTAAAGGTTTAATGTGAACCTTTTTTTACATTAGGTAAGGTAGGTAAGTAGTAACCAAATGATGTCCTGATGCCTCATATATGCCACCTCTCTCATGAGAGAAGAGTTGTAATCCATCTATCACATGTTGCTTTACTGGTGGCTGCAGAATGGGATGTAAAGTGAAAGCTGCTCTGGAGACCAGTCAAGACCAATATGGTGCTTACAACTTGCTGTTTCCTTTTCATCATGATTCCATACCACTATAAATGGTTTTAAAAAAAATTTACCCATTTATCTTGTGCTGTGTTCTAGCTAATCCCTGAATTGGCTGGACCTATTTTGACATAAAAAGACTAATTGGGGCTGCTTTTATTTTAGGAAAAACAAAATTCAAACTAATGAAATAGTAAAGTATGCAACCAACGTCTAATTTACGCAGTAGAGCAGCATGATGGGTCAAAAAAGCCTCTCCTATGAGTGAGGAGACCTGTGCCCAGCTGTGGGGTGGTAATGGGCTGTTACTTAAACATATTCTTTTGCTATGTTATCTCTCACTAAGAACAGGTTTCCCCATTTTCTAATGGGAATGACAACTCTACAAGCAACAGCTAGTTCTTTATATAATACAAAGTCAACTATTAATATAACTTTAATGTTTTTCTAGTCTGCAGTAAAAGGCCTTCAAATGGGTGGCTTACAAATTGTGTCATTGACTGATAACACCAGAGTATCCTGGAATCCACCGAGACCCCGGAAAGCTAGAAGATTGTAAATTATTATAATATAAAGTTAACACTGTAACTTAGATTTAAAACTTAGATTAATTATAAATTAAAATGTAATTTATGTACAATCATTTTATTTTAAATTAAATTATAATTTACAGTGATTTCTTTAGTAATTACACTTGCAACTAAAAACCATATTTTGATTGTGTTTGTCGTCTTGTCATCCTGTTATTGGCCCATTGGTTTTGTAGTTCGGTTTCATTTGCTTTAGCCTGTAAAAGAAATAGTTATTAAATTTTCATAATATTTTTCATTATATCAGCTTTTTTTTGTTGTTGTGTGCTAGACAATAGAATATATTTTAATTTAAGCATATTACAGAAATTTCTTAATAATTTTATAAATGCGAAAGTAACTCTGTCTGTCCATCAAGCTTTTACGACAAAACTTCTGAACTGATTTGACTTTAATTTTTACATGCTTTTCTGAACAGAGACTAACAATATGATAAATACATTTTTTGTTTTCATATTTTATTCCCAAAAGAACATTATAAGTTTGTCATGACTTTTAAAAGTGGGCATTATTTAAAAAAAATATTCTCAAAACATGAAGCACACTTAAGTTTTATGAACACAATACAAGGTGTTAGTTAGGAGACAGCTTCCTAAAACGAAGACAGACGATAGTACTTATGATACCTTTGATGATGGGAATGCAAAAGCTACCCGCAGCTAGTGATGGTTGGTAGGTAGTGGTTGTTGACCTGGGATAGATGTAAGCTATTTTATGAAACTATGCATGTATTTTTATGAAACTATCGTTTCATTCAGCTGCACTATCATGATAATGTAAATAATGCAAAAAAAACATTTTAAAAACAAGTTTTTTTTTCCATTCTATCATCAAAGGTGTTAGTCTGTCGTCACACCTTGTATATAGAGCATTATTATAAGATATTAATATGTGTAATATCAGTTTCCAATAGCAAGCAATCTAATAAGTTATATTTGATAAATAATTTACTTGGTGTGCTAAGTATGTTATTTGATGCTTTCGCCTCTGTTGACTAGTTGGTTCATTCCCACGTTTCTTGCTAGCAGACTGTCTCTTGCTGGTGTCATCCATGAGCCCTTTGAGCAGCCATTCCCTTGCATCACCCAGAACCTCTTGTTGATTTACTTCCACTATCTGAATTTCTTCCCTCTTACGCTTTGCACGAGTACCACACAGCTTTAGGATCTGTATAAAAAAGGTAAGGAAAGTAGCAGGTATTGCTGGGCCTTTTTACTCACAACTGTTTTTAGAGCTACCTTGTACACAAGTACATTCTCTATTCCTTTACTCTCCTAAGATGATGGGACAGCAATCTACCACAACCAAGAGTACAGGCTCCAATACCGACATCTTACCATATCTGAGGCATGGGGATCAGGAGCACACTGTCAACTTAAGAAAGTACTGAGAATTTCTTAACAGAAAACATGATATTAATTCTTTAATTCTTCAACCCAGGACTTAAATCCAAAACAAAACAATCTGATCAACAAGGCAGTTGAATGAGATTATTAATGCATATTTTCATTTGAAATAAATTAGCTTCCTAATTGTCATTGTTAAAATTTCTGTATGTTGTCAATTTCATGTGAAATTAATTATGCTTCTAACTTCTTATCTCAACAAACTATTAAAAAATAACTGCATAGACACAAAGGTCAATTAAAATATGTATAAGTGTAAATAAATTGCATCAACATTTTAATATACCAAATACAATTTTTACACAAATACATGTCCACATACAAGGTATGTATAACAAAATACCTAATTTTTAATGCTTTCCTTTCTATTTTAGGCTATTTCCCAAAGAACAGAAACTAAATGTTAACTAGTATGAAACCTAACAGGGACTAACATTATTATATTTAAGAATAATGTTATAGAGTTGCTTATAGATATATATAAAATTTTTAAGTAGCTTCAGGATTTTGAACAGCTTTGATGTTAAGGATACCTGACTGAGTTTGTTGTGGGTTCTTTTCAGAACAGGATCCAATGAAATTTTATTGTAAAAACCTCCTTGAATGTATTTTTATCATGCCTTTTAAATATATGACATAAGGTACATGGTTAATGAATATAACAACACTTACAGCTTCTTCATCGAGCACAATTTCATTATTTTGATTAGCTACTGGACCATTATCTACATGTTCATCATTATTCAAGCCACCATAATCTGATATGTTGCTAGATTCTGAATAATCCATCTTTACTTCAGCTTCATCTTTTTTGAAATAACTCTCTAAAGTCCTCGGCTCCTTTTTAGTGACTGGTACATTCTTTTGTTCCTCTTCAAATGGTAAGTCTTCAGAGGGCAATTCAACTGGTTTGTTTATTGAAAAGAAGTCATTTTGAACATCATCATTGTCACTATCATCTGAATATTCAGTTACGAGAGCATTTTTATTTTGTACATTAGACATTTTAACTTGAGTTAATAGGTCTTTTTTCTTGGCTGTGGCTAACTGTGGCTTTTGTGTAAGAATGTTGGGGATCAATGATTTAGTTGTGCTCTTGACTGCATGTTTTGGTTCTGGTAAAATACTTAGTAGACCAGATTTTTTCTAAACATAAAATATAGTTATTAAAAAACATTGTGTTATTTCATGAAATAATGATGCAAGAAAAACTTCAAAAGTGTACAAATGAGTGAAATCATAAATGCTACACTGTCAACAGATGTAAGCCATGGTTGCTGCTATGCCATGGCTACTCTCAATAGATGGACAAAAAATGTGAGGCAATATTTAAAAAGTTTGACACCAATAACATTTTTATGACATAATAAGTAAATTATAATTAAACATTAGACATCTGGAACAAAGACAATGAGATAACAGTGTTATGTACATATATATATACAGTCAACCCTCCTATAACATGGTGAGTATGTACAGCAGTATATTATATGGGAATTGCACACTCACTAAAAAACTCAGATTTAACTGTCTAAACCAGGCTAGTTAGTGGCTTGTTGTTTGGAAACAATCTACTGCATTGTACCATAAGAGTACAATGTTATAGGAGAGTTGTTGCAATGTCAGTTCTGCTTTATATAACTGTTTTCAGAGTACCACATTATAAGAGAGTTGACTGTACATCAAAACATGTAATTGTCTATTTTAATTATTTAAATTTCATAATAAATACTCACCCCATTAGATGCTTTAGTCTTTACATTTGTAATTGTATTTTCAACATCTTTAAACTGAAAATGGACAAGCAGAATGTAAGAGATCATTCACATGGATATAGGCAAATGTGAGAGCTTACAAAATATAATTTTAGCTTTAATATATTTATTACACATGAAAGAGTTTGCAACTTGACTATTAAAACTTTGACAATAAAATTAAATGTGTAGCATAGAATAGAACTGCAAATTTCTTGAAACAATTCAGTCTACTTTTGTGTAAATAATCAATAGATAAAAGTTATCAAAAATACAAGCATTACTATAAGGACTGAATCAAATACATACATCTTTTAAGGAAGGAATAGATATTCGAGATTTAGGTTTTATATCTGTTGAATGTTCTTTTTTATGAAGAAATTCGTCATCCTCTTCATGCACGTCTTTATTCAAGTTAGAGGGCTGTGGGAGTCGATTAAATATGCTTTGTGTATAATCTGATTTGTTATCCTCTTCTTCTATTACTTTTCCTTAAACGAAATAAAAAGAAAATTATATGCTTATACTGTATTAAGATTAACAAAGTAAAAGCTATTTACTTTTATCGCTGTCATCCTTTTCTTGTGTAACTATATTTTCTTCATCTTCGTATTCGCTTGAATCACTATTTTCATAAGCAACTAATGCCATTTTTAAAAGAATGTTTTTTTTTATATATAAATCCTGAATATAATTTGAAGGTAAATAACTTCTGGTAAAATGAAAGCTAAACTGTCAATTTGACATTTGAGAAATTGATTATTACTATTTCCTTTAACCGACGAGGCAAAAAATTAACTCTATACAACCACGTTTCAGACTTGAATTTTAGAAATTGAAATTATTTCTTTCCTTATTAATAGGAAAGATAATACTATATACAAATATACTAAAAGTTTAATAACACAGAAGATTTAATATTAATATCTCACAGAATATTTAGTCTCGTTACTAAAATCATGAAATACATAAATTAATTTTAGTAATTTAAATATGTGTTAGGAATCCTCAGATATTTTAATATAGTTACTCATATATATAATATACTGATGCTTGATGTCGTCATCCTGTAAAAACTACTAATTAGTTTTGTTTAATCGTGTGTTCTAATTTATCGTGAACAGTAATACCTAAAACAAAATTTAAACATGTTCAAATAAAAAAATGCCCCTTATCCTTATTTCGATCGCTGTGCAAGTTAATATTTTAGTAAAAAAAAAACCTCCTGTCCGTCATATAGATAGACTTATTTCATGAATTTCTTTATAAATTGTTCAGTAATTTACGTTTAAAAACAAACAGATTGACTATCACATTATATTGTAATATAGTTTATTTTTTATTGCCAATGTCAAATAGCTGTCATAAACTCGCAAGTGTGGTGGAAGATTTACTTATTGGAAGAATATATGTAAAAAAAGCCGAAATATTCTTTATAAGTAATATATGTTATGTGTTTTTCTGAATTTAAGTAACTGAATGTGTATCGTCTATTATTGCTATACTTAGGTGTAAGAAATAATTTGAGTGGGCTTTTGGAATAGTTCAATAACGATAATCCATTCAAAATATAGCTCAAATTTCTATGGTGTTTCAGGTGAAAAATGCCAAAAAAATTCGTGGGCGAGAACAGCAAAGCTGTCGCTGCTCGACAGCGCAAGGAAAATGCCAAACAAGAAAAGGACCAGAAGGCGAAGAAGATTGTTGAAGACGCCGAATGGGAAGATAATGATGACAAATTGAAAAAGAAGCAACAAAAAAAAGTTTGTATGAAAACAATTTCAAGATATTGTTACTCTTATCAAATTGAATATATCGGCTGTCTGTATCATATGAGCTACTGAGAAATTCACCTGGGGTGAACTCTCATCCAACGCATATGATATACCAGTTAATAAATAATTTTCATTAAAGGTTATTCTTGTCAAAAAAAAATTAAGATTTTTACGTAATACATAAATTTACAAATAAAATAGTAAAAAAAAAAGTAAGTAGCAGCCCATTAACATCCCACTGCAGGGAACAGGCCTCCTCACTCATATGAGAGAGGGTTTTTAGAGCATAGACCCACCACCCTGCTCCACTGCGGTTTGGCAGGCATAGTACACAAGTGCACTCTCTATTCCTTCACTCTCATAGTCCAATGAGGCAGGAACCGACACGACTGGAGAGAGATCTGGCACAGGACCGACGGTTTAACATGCTCTCCTAGGCACAGGGGTGGATCACACCGCCAAATTTTTCCAAACTTCGGGCAGATATTGAGAAAATCTTAATAGAAAACTCAATATCGATTTTGAATTGGCCTGACCTGGGACTCTTACCCAAGACCTCATGTCTGTAATCGAATATGCTAAGCACTAGACCAGTGAGGCAGTCAAATTAGTATTATAGAGTTCAGAGGATGTTAATGGGCTGGGTTCTTACCTTATATATACATATATATAAAGGTAAGTAGAAGCCCATATGTTATAATTAGTTTATTATTATTACATCATAAATTCATCGGCAGAGACCTCATTGGAAGTTAAAAAAAACAACTGAAAATTATGTGGCTTTTATGGCTAATTCAAAGTAATATACAATTTTTATTTCACAATTAATGTGTATGTGTGATTATGTGCGTGCTTTACCTGAAGAATTTGTAGCAACTACTTTGTGCCCAACGAAAGGTTCCCAGTATCATCATACCATGATTTTTGTAGCCAAACAGTTAGATTATTTTTACTTTCATATGATGTTAGTGAGTAAATATTTAATACTTTATTAATTTTATTAGAGACACAAGATCGTTTATAATTGTCTAGAACTAAATGTAGTTTTTGTAATGACTGTTAATATTTTATTTAGGTCTCTTTTGCTGTTGTGTATATTGCCTTTCAATATATTATTAAGTTCCCTGTCTAGCAAATCATATGTACCTGAATCATCAATTAATTTTGGTACCTAGTTTGTAGGACCAATGTTTAGTAATTTTGCAACTGCAAAGGTGAAGGCATACAAAGTATATCTGCAGAAAATAGATAAACATTCATTTTTTACAGTTATTTTCTTTGTTAAAGTATTATAAAAATTGTAGGAAGATCAAGAGAAGAAGCGTCAAGAGCAACTGCAAAAGAAAGCGGAAGCCAAGGCACTATTAGAAAAAGAAATGGAGTCTATTAAGAGTAAGTCAGTGGCACCACCACCGAAAATAACCAGGGCACATATCACTCAAATGAAGGAGAAAACTGTTAAAGTTGAATCAGAAAAACCAGTGGTAAGTGTTTATTTTAAATTTGTTGCTAAATAGCCTTAAATTTCAATGTAACATTATAATTTCAAGTACATAACAAGGCACCATAGGAAAAATCTAATAGTTGGTCACAAAATGTCACATGATAAAAACAAGATTATTTGGCAATAAAAACTTCTATCCCACCTCCCAGTGGTGTTAGTTCTTTTATCCTTATATTATAGGTATTCACATGAAAAGGTCTGTAACAATTTGCACTGATCCTGACCTTTTAGGCAAGTGCATACCATCTTTGACCTCATCATAGCTTTCCATCAGGGGTAATTGAGGTCAATTACAAACCTATCATGTATAATAAAAAAATAAGTAAAACATCAAATGCATTAATTAAACAATGACTTTGAAAAAGGCAAAAAATAAAATGTCATCACTTTAATTATGGCATATATCTAAAATACATATTTTCATTAAATATTTCAATTGCACATCTTTAATAATAAATAAATTTGTAATAAAAAAATCGTTCATTTCAATATACTTATGTTTTCAAAATTATTATTGAACTAGAGTACAATTTTGTTGTACAAAATAAAATCAATAATTGAAATTAGCATGACATGATATTTAATGTAATCAATTACAAGTTATTTAAATAAAGTACTGAAACAGTTAAAATATTAACTTTATATTTTCAGCCCTCAAGGGTTGTGGTGGAAGAACCACCATTGGAAGAGAATCTCAACAGGCTGCAGATAGATGGTGAAGTGGCACAGAGTGTTGAAGAAGCAATCTCTATACTTACGTTAGTATCTGCTAAATTACTCACTGTAAATATTATATCATTTCATATATTACACTATTATAGTAATAGTAATTTAGTACTTAATTTAGTTGTGATGATGAATATGTATTTCATTTAACTAATATCCAAAAGTTGTTTATTCTAGGAGGCCTGTAGAGCACTTTTAAATTATGAGATGTGGTTTGTCCACACGTTATTTCCATTGTACCCTTGATGATATTGTTAGAGAATGACTTCAAGAAGCTAAAGAAATTAGTTTTGAGATCAGCCTACAACAAACTTAGTCGGTTGTCATATCAGTTTCTCATTATCGTTACAATATATTTTATTTTATTTAACTTATTTCATTAACTCCCTTTATATTTTAATACTATTTCTCAATTAGTTTTCTTTTACCAAAATATTTTAATTTTTTGAGTGAAATCATGTTGGTGTTACAAAAAATAATTTTCTTTTGATTTATCAAAATAATAAGTTTGCTTTAAACCCGTCAATATGAAAGACAAATGTTAAAAACTCCTATATTAAAGAAGTTCAGTCAGTATTTTATAGATTTATAAATAAAATTTACACTTGTATCAATACATTTAATTTGAATTATATATTACTCTTTAATGTAATTAATTTATTTATACAAAATATTTTGTTCCAGTGATAAGTCTGATTCAGACAGGCATCCTGAAAAACGTTTAAAGGCAGCGTTCACAGCTTTTGAGGAAGTCACCTTGCCACAGTTAAAAGCGGAGAATCCTACACTCAGATTGTCACAACTAAAACAAATGCTTAGAAAGGAATGGTTGAAATCACCACAGAATCCACTCAACCAAAATGTATAAACAGTTACATTACATCCATATAGTGTTGGATAGCACATGTGAAATGATACGTATGACCAGTATAGAAGTTTAAAAAGTGCCTCAAAATTATTTTTTGTACTACTTCCAATTTTATATTTTACTTCAGTGAACTATCTTCATACAAATATTTGGAAATACAATGGTACCTTAACTCACCGATTTAAACGAACATTTTAAATTAACGAAAGCCATCAAAATTATAATGACATTAACAGGCATATTTTAAAATAATAGCATTATTGTAATATATAAAAGTACCTTAATTCAAGCACAGTAAGATTATTTTTTAATTACAACTATGTGTTCAAAATGTCTAAAATTGTAATTAAAATAAGACTTTCCTACTTTCTGACCCAAAAAAAATATATATATATACCTCACCTCAATTGAAGCGAATCCTTGTACTGACTGGCTCAGTGCAAAAAAGAGGCTACTCTTACAAACTCACCATAAAATCATATCCTACTAAACATCTACCGCAGATCCATAAACAATATGGATGTGATACAAGTGATATACTTCAAAGAGTGTAGAAAATTAGAATTTTTATAATTTTTTAAGTCAGTTTCCAAATATCTGGAAAAATAATTACTTCAAATGCCATTCAAGTCAAAAGTCAATTTACTGAGACATCAGGTGTGTTTTTTTTATTAACTTTATATCCATTACAATAATATTTATGAATAATAATGATAAGAAATAATAACCTGAATCAATGTATTGTGGCAATTTTATTATTTAACCTCCTTGGCCTTAGCTAGAATGGAAGTGGAAAATGAAATTTGTAATTTATTATAAGTCATTTATTTAAATTCACTAAATACTAAAACTATGTAAATATTTGAAATAAATTATTGGAAATAATTTATGGTTATTATTACACTGCAATTGAATTCCTGTATACTCTTTGAATCCTATCTAATACCTTTCCTTTCATAATTTTTCTATACTGGCAACTTTTGTACCAAAAATTTATAATACCCAGTTTTGGTAAGTTAAGTAAGTTTAAGAAAAGCTTTTAACTCAAAAAAGACTGGAATTGGAAAATTATTATTATATTCTCTTTATTTTGATAAATTTTCAAGGCTCATTATTATACTGCAACGGTATTCCTTTGCGACCTTCTTCAACTGTCTTTACTTCTGTCTCACCTAACTTCTGTTCTAGACCTTTCCATGATCTTTCCTGTAGATTTTTCCCAATACTTTCCAAGGCCCAATTCTCTTTAACCACTAAATCTGTTCCAGTAGCTTCAGTGACGTTGTTTATTTTTGTCTCCCTTATGTTCCCAGTAATAAGACTGACATCTGTCAGTTCTTTAATATGGTTGATTTCACAGTAATGTTTTCGTCCAGGAAGTAAATCATCGTAATCTGTTACATGGTAATTAAAATATGGCTCTCTGTTTGAATTAAGGGCCACTTCTAACTCGAACGGGTATACAATTGGTTTGTAAAAATCTCTACTGCTGTATAAATCATTTTCAGGGCATGCTATCATAACATATATATCAATCTGTAAAAAATACAGTTTTTCTTAACATAGTTATTTTATCTGACCTATTTACTATGTAGGTGTTTAAATAGAAGCTATCAAATAGTGTCTAAATGAATAGTTAAAAAAAATACGCAAATGTTAAAAGAAAAAGATTTTGAAGTTATACTTCTAATGTCATATTAAGAAAATTTTCATTACCTGAGGTATATATATATATATACATATATATACCATAATAAATGTGTTACTTGTATATAATAAAATTATATTAAAAATTGAATAAAACAAAAGCCAAAGAAATTTCACTTCTCTGCAAATCAATGAACACTTTGATTTTAACAAAAAAGGTGTGTTAAATTTAGTTGTCAAAACTTGTAAATTCATATAAGATGAAATAATTGTATACCCTCTTTTTTATTATATACTATCCATTATATGCATGTACATTATTTAGAAAAAAATTACATCATTAGGTGAATACAAAAAATATTTAATCTAATAATAATCAAAGTATTATGGATATTATAATATTAGGTAAAATGAAACCGCTTTCAATTTCATAGTTCTATCATTATATTAAATTAAAGAGTTTAATTGAATGTTAACCAAAATATATGTTCTAGACAGTTTAAATACACTGTGGAAACATTTTTTTGACTAGCAACTCTGATTGAGTTTAAAAGTAGTCCGGCAAGAACCAATGTCCCAATACAAACCTCAGGAAAGTTGGCCAGTTTAGCAACATTAGGTTTTCCCACTGATATTATATAACTTTTTTTTCCATTAATCTTACAGAGCTGTTTCATTCTGGTTATAATGTCTTTGGTTTGATCACCGGCTAGTTTGCATACAAGGATGCCAATGATGTTTGCCTCTTTACACTTTTCCACCAAAAATCTTCTACGTTTGAACCAAGCTGTCTCTTCTAAGCTTTCTAATTTACTTTCATCTGGGTCTAGGAAGTACCATTTTGAAGCTGCAATAAATGAACATATATTTAAATATGGCGAAAAGATGAGAGTGTTGAGAAGTATGAGTGGATTAAAACTGAGTGACAGAGTAAGAAATAGTGTGTTAAGAGAATGTTGTGGTTTAAAAGAAGATGTAGTGACTAAAATTGAGAAAGGTATGCATAGATGGTTTGGGCATGTAGAGAGAATGAATGAAAGGAGACTGACAAAAAGGATTTATGAGTCAAGAGTGAATGCGAAAGTTGGAAGGGGAAAACCGAGGCAAACATTCCTGTACCAAATCCAGGACATTTTAATTAAGGGCCAGGTCAAGAGTACACTAAACCAACGAATTTGTATGAAAGGTTTGATAAGAATGAAAGAAGCGAAGTAGATATGCGAGGATAGTGACAAGTGGAAGGATGTTGACTCTGTCTACCCCTATGGGAATGAGGCGTAATGCTATGTGTGTATGTATTTAAATATTTTATAAATTGTCTATGAATCTATATGCAAATTGTAAACACTAAAAGTATCTGTTTCTTTTTTTTACAACTTCAATTTTCAATGAAAGGTTAAAGCAATTTCAGTATGCTATAATTTTTACCTGGAATTGATATTGTGAAATTAAACAATGTCTGTCCTCTTGAACCAATATACACACAAATGCATTCTTTCATAGTTTCCACTGAGATTGTTTCCAATCTTTTATTCTTTATAATTCTCCCTAAGTGACGGTCAGGTAAATCTTCCATTTCTATGAAAGCCATATAGCTTTCAGGACAATGCTTAAAGAAAGCTGAGGCTATATCATCTGAAATGATAAATAAATTAAAGAAACTACATTATAAAACATATTTGAAGTGCTCAAGCCTCTAGTTTATCAAAATATTCTCTTTACATACATCTCTTGTGATCTGAAACTTAGGCCCATACCTAATAAAACCAAGTTCTATGGGGGGGTCCTTACATGTTTCTGGCTATAAAATTAAGGGTCGAGTTACCTCTGATTATAAGAGAATCTAAATCATTGGACATATACAAGAAACACGTAAACAATCATTACCTTTCTCTATGTTTTCAGTGACAACAATTATTTTTACTAGCTTTTATTTATTTAATATGTATATTATGTATTAAAAACTATATTTTTTTAAAGATTCTATGTATGTAAACATATATGTATTAGTATGTGGGATTATTTTTATGTATGTGTAAATTTTTAACGAATACCACCTACCCTTCTTACTTTGAATAATCTCACTAACACTAAGGTTGCCTGGTAGAAATTGCTTATAAGCGATAAAGTCGCCTATTTGTACTGCTTGCTAAGTTTTGTTTTATGTATTACTTGTATTGTGTTTGTGGTATGCAATAAAGTATATTCTCTTCTATTTTATCTAAATATGAGAAAAATTTGAAAAATCTATCCCCCCCCCCCCCCGTTTCCATGAATCCTCAGTAGCACTTATCCAGGACACCAGGGACAAAAGTTGCAACCCTGATGGCTCATTCATAGTTAAACAGGGATCTGCTGAGTATTATTAGTGGGTTTTGCAAGGCCTTCTTCCTCACCAAGTCCTGCACTCCTCACCCATGGGTCAGGGTTAGTGTATAATAGCATTTCCAAGCAAAAAAGGAAAGTAGGGCTAAGATGTTTTGTAAGCTATTTCTAAATGGAGTCCAGTGTGCAGTTGATTACTACATTGGGTTCTAACAGCATTACTGTAGGTAAAATATAATTAAATGTTTTGCTTACCTTTACAATGTTCATATTCTGCACCATAAAACAGACATATCTTATCATTATCAGTAAAAACTGAACTGTTTTTGAAATTTTCTTCCATTAACATTACATTTAGCTGCCTTTTGGGCAACACTATGAACACTGGGATGTTAGTTTTTGTAAAGCAAGTGTGACCATAGTGCACCACTGCATCACCCTGCACATGCATTACTGCTACAGAGTCTACACAGCAGCTAGAAAAGATTTATCTCTTTAATAATAATTTAATGGATAAAGCTTTATAATGGTTAGACACATCATTGAATTCAGTAGTTGATCCAATAGCATTTACTTAAAATATTGTGCTTAAATGTTATTTGACAGTGAAATTTTAGGGAATATATATTGATAGTAAGTCTGGATTGAACTAACCAGAGGCCTGCACATTTTATAACCTTTTCTTTTTAAATTATGCTTTTTATTACCAATGTAGTGTTTCTAACATTTGCATGTAATTGAGTAAAGGCATTATTTACATACAACTACAAACTATATAACTTTCAAATATTACATTTAAAAAATATGGCCTTTTCTATTCTGATATTTTATGCACATATATAAAATTGTCTATAATTTTTCAATTATGAAATGAAATATTGAATACTTCAATTAATTATATTATAACATTTTATGGTTCTTTATGCAGCTCAGCTATTTTGCACATGAAATGGTGATAACAGTAAGTTAGCTCAATCTTTTCACTTATAATGAATATATATACATATATCACAAGACTTACAATTGAATTAAATAGTCAGTGTAATTTACCTTGCATAGGAAGTGTCACCAAGAATGTATAAATCAACTGAAGTGTTTTTCTTTATTTCCTCATAAATATTTCCACTTATACCAAGTAGATCATCAGGAAACTGTAGGCATACCTAAGATTGGGTAATATAATAAAATAAAATTATCGTACACATTGTAATAGATTTTAATTAACCTCAAAAAAGGATGGAGCAAGTCAATGGAGGTCTGGCTTTAAGTTCGTTAATAATTAAATATAGCGAAAATACTTTGAAAACATGCATGCTGTAGTAAGAAACATATAATGGCAATCTGCATAAAGTAAACTAAAATCGGAAATGATTTCTGGTAAATATGCCACGAAGTGACCAAATATACCTTTTTAAAATTGTTGTCGATAATCCATTTACACGTCTCATTCAAATTAAAAAGTGAGTCGACGTCTTCCGTTTCGATCTGAGGATCGACATTTGAGTCTATTTCACGCTCAATACATATTTTACCATCAGTAGTGAAATTAGCCATCGTTAGAAAAGATGTAATATCCACTGAAATGAAATTTACTTTAATTATAATTATTAAAGAGTACAACAATCACATAAATCACGAATCTGATTCCAGAGATACGAAAAGTAAACAACGGTGGTGTCAACTGTCAACTAATGACAAAATCGTGTAAATTATTCACAGAGTAAATATATCGATACAAGAAATAGAATTTATTAGAAGCTGCAAGTAAATTTTATAATACTTAACAAGTAAAATTTACAATAATTTTACAAGCTTATTTACGAAATTTCAATAACACACACCCCTTCCTGCTAGCGATCCATCTATAGGCGTAATCTTTATGGCTTCCTAGTCTTTTTTTTATTAAATAAATTACCCGCTAACATATAGACTTGTAATCGCCTACACCATCCAGATGTGGTAATAAAAATAAATGTTTATTAGGAACAAAATCAACTATGATATAAAACATGTGTGGCCATAACAACTGCATTAGTCAAAGACTGAAAAGACGGTAATAAATAGCCTTTTGTAGTACTTAAAATATCTTGTTTACACTTAATTAGATAAATGGAACGATATCAATTTGAAATTAACTCTGATACAAAATAGTATAATTAATTATTATAGTTCTGTATAAAAATAACAAGAAAATTGTTATTGTATGTATTTTATTTAACTTTATGTGCAAAAATTGAGCATAAAAAACATGTCTTTAATTATCGCACCTTTAGATTAGTATTCTAGGGACTTTCACAAGTGCAACATTGTTCACTGCAAATAAAAAAATATGTTAAAAATGCACAAGGCTCTTTTATCTATTCTACAATACTTTTAACTAATTTCTATTGACTATCTTTCAACTTAATTAAAGGTTATTTTGATCAGCAGCTTGTAAATTATGAGAAAAAGAGAGTAATGATTTTTGACACAATAACTAATAAGTAGAGAATCCAAATCAAATATAATAATTTACTGAAACCAGATTTTTATTTTTAAATGAGTAAATTATCACAAAAACGGTTATTGTTAAGGCAAAATTTTCAATATTTTATCATCTTTACTAGTCCTCAAGCCTTTTTATTCAGGATATGAACATGCCCTTATAACATTCTAGTACCCTTCATCACTGATTGATATTGTGTAAGCAGGGTATGCATCTTTGACGAGCTTCGCTGTTACTTCATGGTCTGCTTTACCATAACCTTGTGAATAACCGTAAATATGAATTTTTTTATTGTCAGGATCATGTGATATTCTTCCTCCTCCCAATGGTTCACAATCTAATGGTGACAATTTTGCCTGTACCTAAAATTACACAATATTTCAATGAAAAAATTCTATAATTAACACTACTGGAAGCATGGATTATATTAAAGTCAATAAAATCTCTAACATAACTAACACAATGTTAAAAAATAAGCATATATTTGTAATTGCTGACAAGTTAGCACTTAATTGTGATCTCCCTAAGCTAAGATGGAAATGGTAAGAGGTAATTTACCATGTTTTGTTGCTCCATAGTATAGTACTGGAATACAAATGTTAGACATCTTTACTGGTAGTGAGGAAACAAGGCACTAGAAGCCAGCAGTCCAGACACAATGCAATTAACTAAGGTCATCATAAATAATTCTCCAATTGAATATAATTTTAAACATGTTAATTTTCTCTGATGCAATAAAACTGGGGTTTTCAAAAATTGAACTACAAGACAAGCAAGGTGCAGTAGTAATCACAACAGATCACTACAGTACAAAAAATATGTTAGAAACTATAAGCATTGTGGGAGATTCTACTTGCAGGGCCTGAAAAGAGGAAGAAGAAATAGGAACCTACTGTGTAGATGTGATGGATTAGCTAGGACAGAAATGAGTCTATTAGGAGTGTCCTATATGCAACCAGTCTACTTTAACTGCTCCAACCTAAAGCCCATCCTCATACTACTACAATGGGTATTTGAGAGTATCTAGGGGAGATTATATGCACATACAAAAGACCCGCATCGGTTGAAGTGTATCCACTGCTTAAGAAGATCCACCGCAAAATAATAATAATAATAATAAATAAAACATGTTAGTTAAATTCACAAAAGAAATGAACATACTTCATCATAGATGTCCGAATGGTAATTACATCGTTTGTATCCTCTTACAATTACTATCTGAGGTTTTCCTGCATCTTTCTCTTTATCATACACATTGATTAATATATATTTGAATACTCCAGTAGGGTCAATGTCTACCAGAGGTACTTTGGCTGCTGCAGACATGTTGCGGTAGGTAACAAAATTAATTGGGGATACAACTGAAATAAAATGTAACAATTTAAATTAATTCTAGTCAAATTTAAATATAACTCGAACGATTTGTTTAAATTTTCCCTGTTCCTATTACCTCTTAATAATTGGCTTTTATTTAGACAATGTGCGAATAAGTAAGAAATACTTGTAAAAGATTGTAACATTAGTATGTAATGTAAAAGGAAACTGAATGTTTTAAATAGGATTTGCTACTATTTTTAATTTCATTCACAGTATTTAGAGTTTTGACAATTATTCATAATGAAGCAATGTACTCTGTGGTAATGAAGTTTCTATTTCTTACTTTAAGGTAAATTACTCTGTGCATTATTTTTATTAACCAGAACTGACGAGTCTGGAATCTGGATTGAGGATTCCAGGCTTTAAGAACCTCTATATGATAATCCAAAAATAATCAACTATGAAAATATTCAGTGGCTATTTATTTTTTATTTAAGCATTCGAGAGAAAACAATAAATTGTTGAACTTATTTGAATACTCACTGCAATGCTTAAACCTAAGTACTAACAAAGCTGTATATTATATTTGCTTTTGTTTACTTCATATTTTATATGGATTGATTTATATATAATGCTGTAAGCATTTTATTTATATTTATATTTATACCCACAGAGTATATAAATAATAATATACTTTCCTTACATTGACTTTTAAAATAAGAAATATCTTTTATTACACCTGGGTCGTTTCGGAATTTCAGCATAACGTAACGAAACTGCTACTTACACCAAANTATTTGAAGAACTAAATATGTTATATGTTAGGTAGAAAATAAACTCTGAAATTGTAATTTGATATACATTTATTACATTTCAATTAATAATTCGTGCTACGATTTGTGCTAAATAATGAGCTCCGGGTCGTTAAAAGACCAAAATATGACAGGTAAGAATATATGTGCGGTGTATATAATTATTCAAGAATGTTAATATATTAAATATAAATGTTACTTTATAGTTTTAAAACGTAGCATCTTAACGTTATATTTCTTAAAATTGTTATGACAATTAATCTATAAAGGATACTTTTTCATCATTTAGATTTTCTATTTTATTTTTAGGAATATGGGTGAATTTTTTCACAGCAGCAGGCATACCATCAGAAGTGTCGGCCACATATGCTCTAACTTTTACGGAGAATAGAATTCAAAATGATATGTTATTAGATCTGAACAAGGAGTATCTCAGAGACATGGGCATTACAAGAATGGGTGATATTATAGCTATTTTACGGTAAGATTATTGTAATTAGAGAGAAGATAGATACTTCTTTATTCAGACTACAACATTCAATTAGACTATATTTAAACGATGGCTCATGGAATGATTGTTGTGTAAGCCATTGCCCAATTTCAGCCTAAGCTTTTTGGATTTGCCTTACATCATGTGGACCCATTGTTGCATATTATTAAACACAAGAAATTGTCCCTTTTTTGGTAGGGAAGTAACAGCTGCTTTAGAAATCATTGATATGAAAGATGGTGTGCAATGCATGAGCTCACAGATTAATTTAGTAGGGTAATTGTATCATTTTATATGTTTAATGAAAGAGAGACTTGGGGGAGGGAGGAGTAATATGTTACCATGTGATTTGTTTTTAGTAGACCAGATAATAGTTGATTTAAAAAATGTTTCAGATGGAATTGTATGCATTTTCCGTTATTTATATATTGTAGACAAAATTACACTAGTGGATATTGAATGTTTGATATAATAGTAATAAGTATTTATTCAATATGAAACAATGATGACATGGATTGCTTTTATGATTTTAGACATGCAAAAATAGTTCACGAGAGCACTGCAAGGGACAGAGTATTAAGTACTACAGGTGTTAACAATAAAGTACCTGTTGCTGCTGTCACTGGGAGGACTACAGTTGCACAGCCATCTTCTCGTTAGTATATATATATTTGTTAAACTTCTCTTTGACTAAAATTTTCTCAGCTTTCAGTTTTATTTAATACATCCATGTGTTCCATGGAACAGCTTAAGTAATATGCTGGCAATGTGATAAATAATGCTTCTTTATTTGACAGCCGCAAGTCGCATTTTGGAGCACTACACACGTAACTCACAAGTACAGGAAACTTCGCCAGTTAGGGCTCCACAACCAAAAAGGAGATCCAATGAAATGTAAGAATAAACACTTATTTAAATAGTTGACTTACCACTGTCATATCATATGAGAAGCACTGGAGTGCAATAATATTACAGAAATAATTTTATTTTAAGTTGCTGGCATAGTTAGGACAAAGTTATACATAAATTATGTAGCATTTTGACCCAATGTTGAGAAACAAATGTATTTTGGTCAGGGATTAGTAAGTACATCTCCATGACATAATAAAACAGAGACTCTTAGTTCTATGGTTGTGAATCTTGTTCAGATTGTATCTATTGGGGACAGTTTATTTTACTTTATGGTTAATGGATCCTGTTGAATTTAGGTATTTGAAGGAGATGTTAAAATGCCATGTGCCAATGTTCTCAGTTTAACATGAATGGTTTCATTCTTGCAACATAATACAATAGTCTACTGGCGAGACATGGAGATTGTCATTCAAAGAAATTGCCAGGTCGAATTCTGGGCATGATACCCCTAAGTTTCTCTTTATGAAAATAAACATGTACTTGATGGAAATCATCATTCTACCTTTTGGTGACAGAAAACATTAAGAGAAAACCTGCATATATGTGTCTGCATTCTACAGTGAAGCTGCATGGTGGGTTTATGCTCTACACCCTCTCTCTTATAGTGAAGAGACCAGTGCCTAGTAGTGGGATCTGAATAGACTGCTACTTAGCTTTTCTTTTCTTAATTGGGTCTATATCACATACTTATTGTTGATAAAATCAGAAGTTTTTGATTAATATGAGGACTATTTACTACTCGTTGATGTTCAGGGGGGTAATTCTACTAACCGTCAGAAAATTGCTGAGAATTTTTTTTAGGAAATGACATGATAAGGACATGCTTCTATTGACCAATGTAAACATGAAAAGTATTTAACACTAGAATGATAGAAACTTAGTTTACTATCTATATTGTCATGAAACAGTCAAAATGGCTAAATTATGAAAGAAGAACTTATGTGTTGAGAAATTTGTTTATACTTAATTATTATTATTTTTTATATTATTTGCATGTATTTTATTTAAGAAGCTGTATCATTAGTACAAAAGATTCACAAGGGTTGAAGTGCATCCACTGCCTCAGTGGGCTCCACCTCTATATAACATTAATATATATGTCAGAGAATAAGAGAAAACGGAGAAGCATAAAGCATAGGAGCGTAGGGTTCTCCGCCGACGTCGTCATTAATAGGATCCATTATTTAATTTCTTATTCTGTGGGCGTTCGCTGCTAATGTTGGTGCAATCAAACACTTTGTTAATTAACTCTGATTATAATGTTCAATCACTTAATGTTCCCGATATCAATTTACACAAACTCATTAACACTAATAAGCTAGGAACGCGACAGTTTCAATAGTCGACCACTCCGGCCGACCGCCGCTCGAGAACTGTGGAGAGACGGGCCGAACTGCCGTTTATTGACTCTGCCCTCACGCCGGTACAAATATGGCGCCAGCGTTCCACAGACTATTACACACGGACCAGCGATCCACAGGCTATTGAACTCCGACATATATAATTGTTTTTCTAATTGAAATTGAAAAGTAGTCAAAATGAATTCCTTAGGCTAATGTAACGCTACATTTCACAGGGCACCAGATAATTTGAGTATCAAGAAATCACGCCTGATACGCTTTGAACCTCCATCTCAGAATATTGCCACAGCATCAAAAGATGGTGAGTTACTTGCAGTATCATAGTAGTAAAAATGCTGGTTAAAATATTATACAGATAATCTATGACATTAAGTATCAAACATAAGAAAAGATAAGCCCATTATTATGCATCCTATTGCAGTATTAGTTGCACTTACCCCTGCCCCAGGTCTGGATTCTGGTTGTTATTTATATTTGACGATTCAAAAGTGCTGTAATATGCCTACTTGAATAAAGATATTTTGATTTGATTTGATTTAAGGATCTTTGTATTTCCTCAAATATTCAGGTCGAGACAATGAAAGGCTCAGACCATTTTGAAATGACCATCAATCAAATAATATGTACCCTACTATGATGTGTAAAATATTACTATAAAATTATTTTTATCATGTTGACATATAATCTTTATCAACCTACTCCTTCATCACCGACTTCCAGTTGGTAATATAAGCTAGTGTCGACAGACTTGGTTCTGCTATTTATTTGTAATTTTTTTTTAAATCTTATAGGACCACCAACAAGTAAGACAGTGTTCTCAAGACTCGGAAACTCTGAACCAGTTCCACAGAAAGTAGATATCGTTCAGAAAACAACAAGTCAACAAAAACCAGCTCCCAAACAAGTATTCTCCCGACTAGGTACTAAGGATCGCCAAGAAAAGGAGAGTGTCCCTATGGAGAAGGATGCATTAAAATATGAGGGTATACTCAAAAGTGAGCCAATTGTTAAAAGGAGTTTCACTGTCACCACAACATCTAACAATATGAGGAAAATAGCAGTTGGTACTATGAGAGCTGATGAAGTACCTGTCAGTGTCAAAGATAAATTGACCTTCGTCAAAAAGATTCCAGTCACAGTTAATGAAAAATCAAGTTATATAAAACCAAAATCAGTCAAATTCTCCAGCCATGTTGAATACAAAGAAATTGAGCCAAACAAAACTAGTACAGTTGCTAAGCCAAAATTTACATCTGTCTTTAACAAGCCAGAGCGGAGGTTGTCAATGCCAGAGACTACTAATAGTGGAATCAAAGCAAGGCTCGGCTTTAAAAACGAAAATCAAAATAAATTCACAATAACACAAGGTGTTTTCAATCGATTGGGTGCTTGATGTATGGAACACCATTTATGGTGATTTAATTTACATGTTTAAAGTCATAGACTTGTATTGAGGGATACTCGATTTATTCCTGTTCTTTGTTTAGTTAAAACAACTGGATACTCCGTACATAGAGAGTTGATAGAATATAAAATAGCCGTCGTCAAGGTCACTTCAATGTCAAAGAGAAATTTAGTTACATAGAAAAAGCTGCGTCAAACTAAAACCACCTTTGATGGCTTAGGATCCCAGTTAAACTGAAAATAGCTGTAAATATGAAAGTTTATGAAATACCCTTCAGTGTTTAGAGAAATACTAGCCTTCGTCAAAAACATTTTTCAGTGTAAAAGACAAAAAAATGATGTCGATATTACATACTTGATGAAATATCTTTGGATGTTAAATGAAAATTTAGCTTTTACCAAGTGCACATCATTTTCAAAGAGAAATATATATATTCATATATATACAGTCGAAACCGGATATAACGACATTGAAGGGACCCTTATAAATATTTCGGGAGCTATGTCCCATAGGCTATAAACAATATATACAAGTAGTCATTGGCATGTTGTTTTCAAATATAATGTGGGAAAAACAAATAATAAACGTTTATTAAGAAAAAAATCCTTCATTACTGTCGTAAGTCTCGATTTAAATAAAAATTAATAATATAATAAAATTGATTTATTTCAGGTTAAGATCCATTGAAATTACATAACCAAAATAAATGAAATAAAATGTACATTTAAACACTAGAGAGATTTAACAATTAAATAAAATCAAATTAAATTTACTCTTTAATTATAAGACAAAAAATTAATGAATAAAGTCATGAATGTCAAAATTAAAATCAATAAATTAATGCAAAATAATAAAATATAATTATAAAATTATATACATAGCTGAAGCACTGCAAAACCCTGGCATTCATAGTAGGATGCGAAGGGCATTGTTGTATTGTACTCTGTGGGTGTTAAAGGCCTTTTTGGAATACTGTAACCATAACCCTGATGTATAGAAGCTGGTGCAGTAGGCTTTGAACAAAGTAACCTTAACCACAGCAGAGCACCTTGCAAAACGGCGAACAAGCATATTACAGCGTATTGCCAACGAGCGTCGTTCCCGCTCCATATCCAAGTCATCACTCAGACATCCCGTCAAGATGTGTCCAAGATACCGAAACCGCTGCACTTCCTTAGTTTTTTTGAAATCGGCTTTAGTTTTTAATCGGTTTTTTTTTTCACAACGACAACTATCACACCAAATAAGTCGTAAAACATGCATGGTGAAATAACAGATAGATAAGACAGACGAGGTTCGGATAAGGTAGAAGAATAATAGTACTGGAACAAGTCATAGATTGGTCGTTATAGCTGATGAATATCCATAAAGCGATATCGTCGTTTTAAGCAATATACCGATGTCATATTTACTTATTGAAGGGAAATTTCTTTAGGCGCATGAGGGTAATTTTTTTACAGATGAAACGCGTGATTGGCGTCACGAAGATGTGCAGCGTATATTATGCTAATTCTTTGGAATGTCAAGTGGTTTTAATACTTACAAATAATATTTTAATTTGCCACTTGTCATTTAACATACTATTTTTCATAAAATATTTTGAATTTTGAACATTTGAGATTTCAATAAATTATTTGTATTAATTTTTGACTCTTAATACTTCAATGACAATTAAATTTCTAACATATCTTACTTTTCTCCTCGGATATCTAAAGTTTTAGGCATGTATTAATATATACGAGACTTAAAAATTAGTTTGCTAAAGAAGTTTAACTTTTGACATGTGTACTTTGTACGCACACACTTTTAGTTTTTTAATTTATATAGAGATTCGATTATTATAAACGATGTCGTTATATTCGGCTTTGACTGTATAGAAAAATCAATCAAATTTTCAAATCACCATTGAATATATGGGTCAATATAGTAAGAGCTGATGAAATATCTTTGGGCGTTAAAAGAAAAATTAAATAACCTTCAAACGACCTTGAATACACAAAATACAACCTAAAGGAAAATTTCCACATTTATTCAATCTAATACAATACAAAATATGTTATTGCACAGAAAATAAAAAAAATACAAGATCAAAGGTACAATTAAACTCTTTAAGGCAACCTATTCATATAAAGGAGCTTAGTGAGAAGAAATAGCAATAAAGGAAGACTTTTTAATTTTTACATGTGTTACTTGTGATTAAGAATCTGGTAGTTTTAGTGATGTGTTAATATTTAGTGTTAATTGCATATATACCATACGGTTTTTGTGTCAATGATTGTAGTGAAATTCTAAATGTAGGGTAGTTAATATTTGAAGCTAACAATGCTAATATGGTCTTTAAGTATAAAGTCAACTTTTATTTGGACATTTTTGTATATTTAATGATTAATATATTTATATTGTATGTAGTGGCAGCTTGTTAACGTTCAACTGCTGTGCACAGGCAGTCTCTTCTTTCACTCTCATAGTGCGATGGGATGGCAATTTGACACTACTGGAGAGAGATCAGGTACATACTGATGGGTTAAAATGCTTTCCCAGGCACGGAGATGGAGTATAACATCAACTATACAGCTATGGGCAATTAACTTAACGATTTAACATAAAACTCAATATCAATTTTGAATTCAGTCTATCCGGGACTCAAACCTAAGATCTCATGTCTGTATCCGAACAAGCTGACCACTTGACTGTGTCATCACTTACCATCAGCATGACATTAAAAGCTATATACTATTAATACTTATAATATTATGCATACTGATTGATAAAATAAATAATCTTAAGAATAGTTTCTAATGTAGCTATTGAAGGTGTACATTGCTTTCTTTGTTATTTTTTTTCTATAGAATTAAATATATATTTTTTAATGTCGTTTTCTTTTCTGCGAAATGTTATTTTATTTATGCACCTTAAAACATATAAATTGCCTTAAATGTCACAAAAAATTTAGGTTATTATAATAATTAAAAATCATATAACAAATTACAATAAAATAATAAAAATTAAAAACTTTATTGAAAAAGTGCGTGCGTACAAAGCACAAATGAAAGAAGTGAAACTTCTTTGTCAAACTAATTAATAAGTCCTGTTTATATTCATATAAAAGTAAACTGTAGATTTCCGAGAGTTAGAGGAAGGAAAAAGGAAGGCATGTTAGGAGTTTAATGAATTTAATTGTCATTAAAATATCAATAGTGTCTAAAGTTAATACAAATAATTTATTTAAATCTTAAATGACGAATTGAAAATAAAAATGCCACGTGTTTTTTTTGTCACTTTAAAAATTATTAATTAAATTTTTTTAATTTCAAGAAAGATTTTTTTAATTTTAGAAAAGAGAATTTGTTACAAATTTTTATTTTATCTTTTTTGAAAAATAGTATATTAAATGATAAAATGACGAGTGGCAAATTAAAATCCCACATGTTATTTGTAAATATTAAAATTACCTAACCTTCAAACATCTTCGTGGCGTTAATCACGCTTTTCATCCGTAAATATTTTGCCCTCATGCGCCTAAAGTAGTTTCACTTCAAAAAGTGACAACCGACTAAGTTTGTCGTATGCACTTCTTAGACCAGGAACCCTCTTAACTTCAGCTTCTACGTCGTTCTCTGATATCATCATCATTCATACATAAGAAATAATATGAAAACAATATTAGACGATTCAAAAGTGCTGTAAAAGCCTAATTGATTAAAGAATTTTCGAATTTTAATTTAAATAAAGAGGAAAAATGACTACAGGTGGTCTTATCGTTTGGTTGCCATTTCTTTCAGACAATATTGGGTTAAATCTTGTAAGAAGTGTTTCTCCTTGTATCTATTTCTCATGTCTTTGAATAAAAACAATTGGCAATCATATCCCCTGGTTCTCAACTACAATCTATATAAATAAAAGCGAGATATCTGTTTGTCAATGATAAAAAATACAGCATTTCATTGGGTTTATAAAGATAATGAAAAAATCGTGCCTGATAATCTCTGGAATGGCTGCACGTATATTAACCTAACATTACTGGGAGAAAGTTGATGTTACCTTAGAATAAAGTAGGTTTTTTTAATGACAAATTTGTAAAGTCCAGTTACCCTAATAATCCATTATTTACTTAAAATAGCATATTGTAATAATGTGGCAACATAAGTAGTGTCTAGTTGTAGCAACAATGGTAATGTTAAGTTATATCAAGAATAGTGTAGCCTTAGCATTTCTACGAATATCTTTAATGTATACGTTTTATTTACTATATGTATCTGTCATCTTTACTTCTAAATATAGGACTTTTTCTTAATTTTTTACATACATATACATAGCATCACGCCTCATCCCTATAGGGGTAGGCATTGACAGCATCCTTCCACTTGCCACGATCCTTGCATATCTCCTTCGCTTCTTTCATTTTAATTAAACCTTTCATACAAGTTCGTCGGTTTAGAGTACTCTTGACCTGGCCCTTATTTAAAATGTCCTGGATTTGATCCAGGAACGTTCGCCTTGGTCTACCCCTTCTAAATTTCGCGTTCACTCTTGACTCATAAATCCTTTTTGTCAGTCTCCTTTCATTCATTCTCTCTACATGCCCAAACCATCTAAGCATACCTTTCTCAATTTTAGTCACTACGTCTTCTTTTATACCACAACGTTCTCTTATCACACTATTTCTTACTCTGTCACNATAATTTTCGTTTTGTTTAAATTCACTTTCACTCCTTTCCCTTTCAAAGCTTCATTCATAATATTTAGCATCTCCTGTACCTCATTAGCGGATGACGCAAGTATTACTTGATCATCAGCGTAGAGTAAACATTTGTTGAGTAATTCATTCATTCTTAACCCATACATACTTTCTTTTAAATCTATCAAACAGTTATCCATGAATAGGTTGGACAGCCATGGTGATGCAACACATCCCTGTCGAGCCCCTCTTTCGTTTATTCTGACACATGCACTAGAACCCTCAAAAGAGATTTCAATGCTTGAATCAGATTACCGCTCACCCTATAGGTTGATAACGTTGAAAGCTCATTCCTCAGCACTCGATCACTTCTCTAAATCTATGAAAGCGCAATAAACTTTTTGGTGTAATTTTTTACTTCTGAAAATTCATGTTTAGATAATTATGTACGTATATAATTATGTGTATATATTATGACATACATTTATAATACATACATGTATAATGTCCGTGGCGTTATCTTTTTTTTAATTTTATAGGCTGAGCTGCAGACCTTTTCTACATTGTAATAGGTAGGTAGTTTTTTTTACATATAATAGTTTAAGTTTGATTATAGATAATTGTAATTTTTTTATATATTGTTGATGATTATGCAATGTAGAATAAATGTTTTATCTTTCTTTCTTGGTTTAGCAATAATGGTCGAGCTTGTATGTGACAACATAAGTAGGGTCTAGTTTTAGCAACAATGGTGAAGAATAGTTTTATCAACAATGTTCGAGCTTATATGTAGCAACAATGGTGGAGCCCAGCTAATATTAACTCTCGTGCTATTAGGGTTCTGTTGCAAGGAAAGAGAAGTTGCTCAAGAGGAGGCCCTATATGTTTGTTCCCATATATCTAAAAGCATCACATAGCAAAGCAGAATTTGTGCGAGTAACTTAAGTAAAGTAAAAAAGTACAGTTTTGTTTACATTCTGATTAAAAACGCGTTGCTCGAATTACCTTTTTAAAAACTGGTTAGTGTTTTTAAACGTCATTATTCTTTTAATTTTTCTTAATTCCGTGTTAAATCCGAATTCTGAGCATAAAGTTCCAAATTAAACAATCAGATCATCACGGTAATTGGATCTTTAAACGATACGGTATCTAATTAGGATCCAATGCAGCTCTTGGCATTAATCAGTGAGTTTATGCAGTAATTAGGCCGTCTCTTTTAAGTATAATATTTAAGTGAATGATACTGCTTGTAACCGCAACTGTAACCCGATAGCTAACTTGGCCTACTAATGGTTAGTTGAAGAATTGTATGAGGGTAAGTCGATATCCCTACTTTCATCCCGCTTTCTTCAGTCGGTCATGGCCACGCGGCGAACAGCGAAAGTGTTTTGGATTACAAGCCTGACCTTAGAATGTCGGAACAATAGCTATTTCATGGATAATTTGATTTCACTTTGAAATAAAATTAATTTTAAAAAATGGTCCTGCGAGTCTATAAACATTTAATATGGTTTTAATTGTTTACGTTTTTAAACTCGTTAAAGTAGTTCATACAAAACGGTTTTATAAAAAAAGCGTTTGATGTTGTTTGGCGATATCGCTCGTGAAATTTATTCGAATCCACAGATCACGGGTTTGATTTCCGGAAACGTAAATGTAGCAAATGGTTTTTTTCTGATTTGTTAAAGTCTGGTTTCGTCAATGTTAATATATACATATATAGTCTTTAGAATTTTGCCATTTTAGGATTATAGCTAAAAATGTGGTCTTTCGAAAATAATCAATGAATTAACGAATTAATTTATTTATATGTAACAAGATTCAATGCTACTATTGGTGCTGCCACACTGCTGTTTAAAAATGTTTATTAACATTTATAATAAATATTTGATCTCAATTAAAAACAATTGTTTTCATGTTAGGTAATGTTAATACTGCCTCATTAGTCTAGTGGTTAGCATGTTCGACTATGAGGTCCTGGGTTCGAGTCCCTGGTCCAGCCACTTCAAAAATCAATATTGAGTTTTCTATTAAGATTTTCTCAATATTTGCCCGAAGTTGGGAAGTTGGCGGTGTGATCCCCGTGTCTCGGAGAGCACGTTAAGACGTCGGTCCTGCGCCTGATCTCTCTCCGGTCGTGTCGGATTTCCCGTCAAATAGGGCTATGAGAGTGAAGCAATAGAGAGTGCACTTGTGTACTACGCCTGCCAATCCGCAGTGGAGCAGCGTGGTGGGTCTATGCTCTAAAAACCCTCGCTCCTCGGAGTGAGGAGGCCTATGCCCAGCTGTGGGACGTTAAAGGGCTGCTACTTGCTTAATGTTAGTAAACATTTCTAAATAAAATTGTTAGCGGATGCCATGTTTGCTAGTGTTATAAATTTTAGTAAACATTTCTATCAACGTAAGAGCACTCAAAACATATAACAATTTCTAACATTTGAAAATGTTTGTAACCATTTTTAAACAGCAGTGTGGGAGCGCCATATAATTTAAATCTATGTTAGTGAAATTATATTAAATAAAACACAAAAGGAATTAATTGAAATGCCAATTATGTTTAAGATTTAAGATTTATACATTCAAGACTTGACAAACTAACTACTAATTCGTGATATTGAGATAAAGACAGCTGAAAAAGTACGTACAAATATCGTCGTAAAAGCGCTATTTTTTAAAACGGTTATTAAGTATTAAATGCCTTTGTTTGCTAGCAGGGGTCCCGGGTTCGTTTTCCCGGTAGAATGAATTTAGGAAATTGTATTTTCTAATTTGTCTGGACTAGTGGGACGCCTTGGCTGTGGCTAGTTACCACCCTAGAAGCAAAGAATAATGCCAAGGAACGAGACTTGTGTTCTGGTACAATATAGCATTGCAGAAATCATAAGAGGTGAATTGCCACTTAACAGATTAGCGTGCTTAACCATCGTAGACTGTATCATCACTTACCAGGTGTAATCAGCAATAAAAAAAACTACCTACCTACGACCTTCTTCCAAGTGTCGTAATTAGAGAGTTTCACAAAAGAATTTCCTAATACAAAAAGGTAAAGGCCCTTATAATTTACCGTCCATCTTTAATAAGTTTCAATTAGGATAGGACAGTAGCTCGGTAATTAGATTTTTTTGCCTATTGCAAGCCTTATCGATTACTATTACGAAAATCTATCAATCTAGGATCGGTAATAACAATTATGGGTTTTTTTAAACTTATTATGATATAACAAATCCAATTGTTGATGTATTGGATCGATTTCCGGTCAGTATCAGCTGTAAATCACAATTCGTTTATGTAATGACATTTATTATTTTACGCACAGTTTTTTTTTAGTAATGAATATGAACGCAAGGGTTTTTAAGCCAGAGCATTCATTACTTCCTATGTTAGTACTTATTTGTTTTAAATAATATACCTATATATATTTTGCTCTCACTTGCTCTAAAAGCTATGATAGTTTAGTGATGAAGGATGATGTATGGTTATGGGGTATGTCTTGCCTGCAATAGAGTCAGCGTGATTCTATGCTCGTAACTGCTTTTAGGATGAAGAAGGTTCAGAAGTTATGTGTCGTTTCTAAAAAAATCTAAAAAAATCAAAAAATATTTAAAAAACAACTTTGATAAGGTCACCTATAAACCTCCCGCTTTCTCGATCGGCCCAAACTGCACCCTGAGGAACTGGTGGTAAAATGGTGAGTCCACCCTTCCAGCTAACATTCTCAAAATGCAGTTCGTACTGGAGCGCAACCTCGACATCAAGGACGTCAATCTTTTCCTTTGCAGAGCAAAGAAATCATCAGTCCTTGCCTCTGCAAACATAGTTGACGCCGAGCAAAATTTTGGCAGGCCGAACAGCATTCTGAACGCGTTGTTATACTGAGTCCAGTATTTTCTGGGTGTAATTGGTCCAAAGGCTCCCTGTTTAGAAGGTCTGGAAGTATGCTTTAAAAAGCGTGATTTTAACCTCCTTGCTACACCGGGAAAATCTTCTAACCAGCATATTACACCCTACTGCCTATGCTCTGCGCTCCCTCTCCATGTCCGCCTGACCCTTGAGATCCTCCGAAACGTAATTTCCGAGATATTTAAAAGAGACATTTTTAAAGTGAAAAAAATGTTCATAACGATTAAAAGATATGGTAAGTAGCTGCCCATTAACGTGCCACTGCTGGATAGAGGCCTCCACACTTATAGGAGAGGGTTTTCAGAGCATAGACCCATTGCATAGTGCGCTAGTGCACTCTCTATTTATTCATTCTCATAGGGGGAATCCGACACTCGCGAAGAGAAATCAGGCGCAGGACCGATACAACGCAATGCAAATATTGAGAAAATCTGAATAGCAAACTCAAAATTTTATTTGAATTCGCCCGATCCGTAGGTCGAACCCAGGGCCTCATGTTTGTAGCCGAACATGCCGCCCACTAGACCAATGAGGCAGTTTAACGATTGCATAGCAATTAATAACCCATTTACTTATCACTTCAATTCTCAATCTTTGATGCACGTGGCAATCTACCTTCCCTTTTCTGGGCCCTGCTGCTACTTAATTGTCTCATTGATCTAGTAGCCTGGATGTTCACCTGCAGGTCATGAAGCACCGGGTTCGAATCCCCCGTAAATTGTCCTATTTCTCCATTTTGTGAGTGAATGAATATAGCGTAATAGTACCTGTATAATATCTATTGGACAGGCTTATATTATCTACACATAAGAATGTCAGGAGGATGTTAGTAATGCAGCAATTGATTTTTATTTATTTAGGTGTATTGACAGGTTTCCTAGCCAATGAGTGGCACTGGATATGGTGCTATCCATATTTTCGTGAAGTTTCAAATATTTATGCTTGATATATGAGTGAAACTATAGGTCAGATTAGGCAGTTGTTTTTATGTAAATATAAAGCGTAACGGATTTAATTTTTCAGACCTGGCTGTTGATTGAACTTCTGGCTAATTTTTACTGTGGAATTATTACGTATTTCACAAGATTATTTTATATTTGTCTTTTATTTTCTGAGATTGAACGTCGACTCATTAAATATCGGTGATATAAGCGGGAAAAAGTCGAGCGGTCCACTCCAATATAAGTGCGAGGAGTAGACCGCGCCGGCGCAGTGCCACTCCCACCAGTCGTTGACGAGCACGCTACCATGGGGAGAAAGGTAGTAAATCGATTTATTTTTTATAAATTTTATTGCATTTCCACAAAATTTGTTATGTAAAAATCACGAAGTTATTAAAATGAAATTAATATTTAAACAAATTATAAAAATGTGCCGCCACCGGGATCAGTTACATGTGAACCGAAAAAATGCGGTACAAAAGCAAAATCAAAGCAAAGTTTGGATTTTTTTTAAGATTAAATCGATTTAAAAAGAACTACAGATATATGTGTAGATCTCCGAACTCCTTGTGACGATGTTTTTACGTTAGCTATATAAGAAAACTTATATGTTGTGCGGACAAAGTCGGCGTATGTATACTAATTAGTTATAAGAAATTTATTTATTTTTTCTTTTATAGGCTTTAATAGCAGTTCTCTGCTGGATAACGTTATGTACGTCAGCGAAATGTGACCAACCAGCGCATGGTGATGGACTTATAGACAATATTAGTGAAGAAAGTGCTCCTCAATTATATCGAAATGCTCCAGTCAAAGTCTATGCGAGTAGCGCACCGTATGCGGCCTTTTCGTTTAACGTTCCCCAGTTAGCTGCACAAAACGCTGATAAAGTTGTGCCTTTAAATAAGGAGAGGATGTTGGCGCAAAGTACAAATAGTTACTTAAGGGACTCCTATGGACAACGATTTGTAGATACACCAGAGGATTACGCATATAAAGCTGCGATACCACAACAGTTTGTGCCATTGCAGACTCTACCGGCCCATTTGAGTCAACCACTCCTCGCTGCTGCGCCCAGCGGCCAATACGGACAAGCTACTCACTTCTTTGAACCAAGTGCTTTCAGATTGGGTAGCTTACAAACATTTCCTGATCATCTAAATCCATTCGGGCATTCGCAACCTTTTATATATGCTGAAAATGTGAGAACTGTGGCAGCTACCCCGGTACTAAAACCCCAAGCTAATAATGGAAAACCCGCAGCTTTACAGCAATCAACCAATAATAAAAAAATATACGCCAGCAATTTCATTGACCACTATAATAACATACGCGAACAACAGAGAATAAAAATCCAACAGGATCCTAAGATATCCGCTAATAATATAAAACAACAACATATTGTGAAAAGTTTGCCATTAGTACATGTCCCCAAGGAAACTACAATTACATCTATAACCAATGGCAAGAAGACAGTTGTAAATTTAATCACTAAACCAACTTTACCTCTTTTGGACTTAACGTTGCTGGAGCCGTTGACATTCGATAATCCTTTGGTGCCACAAGTACAACACTTTTTACCAAAAATTCATCGGGTCATTTACAAAACGTTACCGGAATTGAATCAGGCGAAGAATCAACAAAAGGTTTATACGGTTCAAAACACAAAGTCATATAATAGTGGTGTAGTAAAACGCAAACCTAAAACCAAAAAGAAAAAACATAGGAAGACCACAAAAAAGACAAAACACGTGGAAGTCATTAAGAAACCTGTTGTAACGGTACACGAATTGCACAATGAAACTCCAGAAATTTCATATGAAATAAACTCGCCAAATTACAAAGAGACTTACTCAGAAAAAAAGGTCAGTTATAACAAAGAAACACAATCGGAGCCAGTTCATATCAGTTATGAAAAGAAAACTGCGATGAAGCCTGTACATTATTCCTATGAAAAACACACAGAAAATGAACCAGTTCATTATAATTACGTGCATGTCTCAAACGAGCCTGCTCAACTTAAACAGGCGCAGCACGAAGAAATTAAGGAAAATCCAAAACATCTCATTTACCACTTCAAACCTGATGAGGCTGCTGATGAAGAAATTGAAACTGAAGATAACGCTGAGGCGGATGAAGACGCTCTTGATGAAAGCTCTAATGAAAGCGAAACAGAAGAACAGCAGCACCAACAAGACGAATATCAACAGTCCCAACAAAAACCACAGCAACAACAACAATCACATAACAAGCCACAGCACGAATTAGCCGAAGAAGAAGTGGAAATCACATATATTCAACCTCATCACAATGAAGAAATTTCAAATCACAAAGACAGAGAAGAACTTTTACCCGTGCGTAAACAGAATATTTATTTTGAAAGATTAAAAGACCCCGAAAGCAAACGTGAAGAAGTGATTTATTATCATAATCCCAATAAAGAAGCTTCTGTAAAACGTTCAGAGTCCTTAAAGTCAAATGACTATAAGAATTCCGAGGAACCTAAAAAACAATTTGAAAAAATAGTTCCTGAATATGAAGAATTAAAAAAAAATAAAGCAAAAAAACCTGAATCATCTGAAAATATTGAAGTAAATAATAAAAATAATTCATATAAAAATAAACAAAACTCAAATACAAAACCACAAAAGGAACAAGTGCATCATGACTATCCTAAGACTAAGACTTATTATTCTTCATCTCCTGTAATTGAAGAAAAATCGAAGCATATTATTATTAAACAGGAATCTCCACAAGATATATTTGAAGATAGTGGTGAACTGATGGCAGCAATGGTGAAAAAACAACAGAAAAGCGAAGAAGACTTTGAGAAAGCTTACAAAGATGCAGCTTATGGATTCCTTGCATATGATTCATCCACCAAAGATGCCGAAAAAGAGATTTACAATCCAGAGTCTTACGGCGTTTCTAGATACACTAGCGATTTCGATGTCATAAAAAGCCCTTTGAGACAGTATGTGGCGAATGGTGACACTTATCCGACGCATACGCGATTGCAATACAAAGATGCCAGAGATAAAACTAATGATGATTATTTCTCCGGATACTCGGCAAGTAGGCACGAGAGTCTTATCGATCAGCCCAAGAAAAAGGCAGATTATTATCAAAACTATATGGAGCATTTGCCAAAGAAAGAATTTTTTGAAGCTAATGATGCAGATGATAAGAAGAGTGCTAAATACGTGGCAGCGCCCGTTTACAACTACCAATCTTCGCAACAAAATGGAAACTCCGCAAAACTACAAGAGTACGACTATGCTAAAGAAGCGCCTCACGACAGTTCAGCTTTCGCCTCTCGGCCATTTAAGGCACATAGTGGTAATATACAATATTTACAATCTCCTTTTCAATATGGGTTTAACCCTTTGAGGGTTTCTCGGTCGTTAACCACAATGGCAGACAGTGACAGCCCAGAAGGCGAAAAGACGGAGGCGAGAAAAAAAATTTACAAAGAGAACCTTTACATCAAAAGATCTGGTTCAGCCACCGGAAGCCAAGCAGCTAGCTGATAGAATGTTAAAAAATTATTTATTGTATATTATTAGCATTAATTATTAATTTAAGTTTGTAGTATAGTGTTAAACAATATAAAATGTAAAAATTTTAAAATGTTTTACTACTACATCGTCGATACAATTACCTACCACAACATTTTATGCAATACAACTTTCTCTGTCAATATGTTACGTGATGGCAGCAGTTTTTTTTATATCTAAAATAAACAAAAAACGCATTGAACTTTATCGAAGTCAGTCACCGTTGTAAAGTAAACAAAAACACTTCATTCCAATTTACCATAAAATTGTGACAACTTGAGCAATAGTGAAGAAATTTAATCGTAAAAACTGAAATAAATAAACCCAAAACAAAAAGTTAAGGTTTAATTATAAAAGAGATATTATTCACCGCTTTTGTTATTAAGTCGGGTTGTTTTTCTTAATTTTATCGCAGTGTTTTGCAATTTTGTTTTGATGCTAGTTTTGCTGAAGCAATATGCAAATTATTGGGAAAATGAAGTTTTTGGAATGAATTAATATTAATTAACTATCAATGAATATTATTTCATTTAATGTTTTTCGGGTTGCTTGATGTTTTCTTGATGAATGTGCGAAATTACAATTAAGTTGATAAAAATACACGCTTTTCAATTACGTCAGCTATACAGCTATATTACATAGTCTAATTTTTTTTTTTTATAAAATAAATTTGAGTGTCAGTTTTAAATGTCCAAAATCATATGAACGGATGGAAATGGTTTTTTTAAACCGTTTTTATATTTAGTCAAAAAATTATTGATACTAATGTTAATTAGTTCTTTTTAATTTATTTAATAATACTTAACTTTCAACGAATGCTATATTAAAGACGTTTTTCGAGTTGTTTAATGATTACGTTAAGAAATAATTTTATAAAAATGCATGATTTTCAATCCCACGAGCCCTAGATATTCGTACATGTTTTTTTTAATTAAAATAAATTGTCACTTTAAAGAAAGTGTTTGCCTGAAGTCATACGAAACAAGGTGACAAGTTTTTTTTTTAATTTTTAAGAGTCGTGAGTGCGTGAGTCTATTTTATTTCCGTGTGATATTCGCCTTTTTTTACTCGAAAAGCTAATTAAATTAATTTCGATATGTTTTTATTATTTAGGCAAAGTTCATTACTAACATTTTAATATGATGAAACAATTTTAGTGGTAATTTTTTTTAAATCAGCTGAACCGTATGTTTCTTTGCCATTTTAATATATTATGAAAATGTATATATTAGAACCTTTTCAAAATAAAAATTATACACACTTTTACGTCGTGAATACGACATTGTTTATTAAGTTCCGTTGCCAATAAGTGTAAAGTAAAACTTCACGGTGTTCATAGTCTTTTACATTGTAAATCCGATATTTCACTCCTAAAGCATTCTTTTTGGTAAGAAGTTTTACAACTGATAATCAATTGTCTTCACATCGGTTTTTATTGTTGCAGTCCAAGATTTTGCTATTGATTGTAATAGTAACACGCGTATTAAATATTTCATATAATTATAAGAAAGCTGTTTCGAATTGTTTCTTTTTTATTGTGTAGACATTAGCAGTTGAGATCACGGCTTCAACTCACATGATTGTTATGTATCTCTGAACTTTGTGGTTAGTCTATGTATAGATGTGGTTAGTCTGTAATACAGATAATACCCCTCAACCTCACCTTCGGCGCGGGGGATAGGGGAATGGCGCACAGCGTTCTGATACAAAGAAACCTGATAAATTGAGTTATAATTTTTATTGATAATTAATTAATATATTAACGACACTATACTAGGACATTACAATGTTGAGAGATGATATAGCTTAATCAGATTTTCACAGCTTCCCTTGGGCATAATGCGAGTGCGAGCTTTGCTAGTAGCAATTTTAGATTTTAATCTCACCTGGATAAATTTTGTTAATTTAATTTATTTAATTGTCTAAATCTCGAGTGATATGTAGTAACGACCGTGGCTACCGTTAGCACCTTGTCAACGAAGACGTTTCGGCAAGGACAGAAATAATTGAATGTACATATTGTGTATAAACCATTTAGTTAGTCCCTTATTAGCCTTTAGTTAATTTCTCTCTATGCGTCGTGTCCCCAATGTTGGGGGTCGTGATCTCTCATGATAGTTTTGTTTTTCTTGTAATACTACGCCATCTTTTTTATCGCAACTTGGACTGCATCTGAAATCTGGGTTTTAAGAGTGGTGCCGATTTGATCAGTCCAGCGTATTGGACTTCTTGCTCTAGATCTTTTACCCACAGTTTTCCCGGTGATAATAAGTTTTTCCTATGTTATTACCGGGTTTACAGGCTAGGTGGCCAACAACTCAAGAGTGAAAGTCTTGGTTGGTCCATGATGTTCATCCAGTACCGACTGATTTGTCCTAGACGTTATCCTTGGAATGCGTAGCATTTTTCTCCAAAACCACATGACAAAGGCGTCTATGCGATTTCCGTCTTTTGACGTGAGGGTTCAAGTTTTTGCCCCACACAATCATATGGAGTAAACAAGCGTATGTACCAGCTTGATTTTAGTTTTATTGCTGACGTTGTGGTTCTTCCATAGTCTCTCCATTTGGGACTTTTTGCCATACTTATTAGTCTGCCGGCCCGGATATCGTACCATGACGAAAACTGGTCATTCATGCGAACCCGCTGCCGCCTACCACATAGGTAACTCTGATACCAACCCAGCACCGGTGGAGATATGTTAAGATTTCGTAAGGATTCTCAAGATTCATTGTTATTGATTCAAGAAATAGCTAATTTACCCGACTAGGAATACGAAGCGAGCACATATATAACGGCGGAAGAATTTTATTGAGATAGTTTGTATTATGTATCTGTGAACTTTGTGGTTAGTCTATGGTTAAATTTGGATAGTCTGTAATTCAGTTTATACCCGCTGGCCGCTAACTACAGCTTCGGCGCGGGGATGACGTACAACGATGGCGTGCTGATACAAATAAGCAAGATTTATAATGTTTATTGATAATTAATTAATAAATTGAAGACACTATGACCTAATTAGGTCAATACAAATAGTTTAATGTCTTTTTCAGACATTAGCGTTTTGCCCAATCACCAATATTAATTGGAAGCCAAATTTTATGTTTTTACTATTCTAAAATGATGCCATATTAATTTCTTTGTCGTTGGCATAAATGATCGTAATTTACTTAATTCTCATAATTGGATCTGTACGAAGGCGACAGAAACATGATCAGTATTGCGATGAATATAATACGGTGCATTGAAGTTTACCAAATGGTGACAATTGTTCAAATAATTCTTCACAGTGTCTATTGCTAAAATAGTTCTATCCGTTACTTAAGCTGGTTCAAATACTGTTTACTATTTAACCGAATGACATTCTGTTTACCAGCTAGTGTAATCATGTTTTGTTGTGGCTCTATCTAATATTCTTTCAGGTTTGGAATTTCTTGTTATCCTATAAAATTTGATATAAATGTAGCCTATTTCCAAATCAGAAAAATAGCCTATGTTATTTGTTATATCATCAGCTTAGGCTTAAGCGAGAACAACTGGGTTCAATAGATATTTGATTCAATAGATTTTGACTTTATCCGGCACAAAATAATGAAATAGATTTTGTAGTCTATGAAATAGTGTTTACCAATAAAACAATGTTTATTATAATACATTTAATTTTTGCCATTCATCGCTGAAAAGTACAGTCAGCAGTAAGCATTATAGAAATTGAAAACGTAGCAAAATGTAATAAAAATATGGTAGTTAATGAATTTGACTAGTATAATATATAAATAAGGTACTATCGATGTACCAATAGTTTCATACAAGTTTAACGTAATAACGCAATAAATACAGAGCTGATCTATATTAAAACCAACAAAAGGATAGACAATCACTAGATTGTATAGGATTATAACTTTTTGCTATCGTTGCTTTCTGTTATTTTCTGTATCGCTGTCGTAAACTTCTCTTTTTTGAAACAATCTCCAGGTCATTATAACTGTGGTCAAACCGAAAGCAAGTGCAATGACTGCCAACATCAGTGCAGCTGTTGGGATATAATCTGTATTAGTTTTTTCCAATAAATCAGCTACAAGAGCTACTGGCCTTAATATTTTAACAACTGGTTCACATCCTGATTCACGTACATACTTTGCCCATGTGCGGTTAGCGTATGTCAATTCCCTTGGTTTTACGAAAGGCCTTCGACCCGGTACAGTCTTATTGGTGATGAGGGACATGTTACGAAGTTGTGCTTCACTATAATGACAATAGAGGTTCTTTTTCTTCTTATTTCCTTTAACAACTATATCTTTCTCCGCACTCTTGGCTCCGATGAGAACGTCCAAGTCACCTTTGATCATATTCGCCCAGTCCCACATTTCAGCTATTTTGCAATCGCATACGAATGGATTGCCTATTAAATTTATCGAGTGAAGTTTCGGATTATTAGCAAAAAATTGCGGATCGATTGTTGTCAAATTGTTGTTGCTCAAGTTAATCTTTTCCAATAATTGCAGCGTTTCCAAGAATGCCAAACTTCCATCTGCTGACATAATCCGATTGCCGGACAAATTTAATTCTGTTAAATTTTCGGTATTTATAAAGGCGTCGGGGTTTAGCGAAGTGATGTTGCAGTTGCTCAAATCCATTACTGTTACTTGTGACAACTTCTTCGGGAATAGGGGCCCAGTAGGAGGTATAACGAGCGGATTTCCACTGAGTCTGATTTCTCTTAAATCAGTGTATGTTAAATTTTTGAAAAAAGCATTGGCATTTATTGGTCGCTTTAAGCCACAAAGCTCCAACTCTAAAGTTGTTAATTGTGTAAGGTTCCCAAAAAGGCCAGCTTCTAATGATAGAAGATCGTTTCCAGAGAGTACTAGTCTCTTTAGCGATGTCATATGAGCGAATGTGTCAGGACCTATGTAAGACAAATTACTATAGCCCATATTAAGGTACTCGATCTTTTCTAATGGAGCAAGTAACTTAGTAAACACGTTCACCAATGGATTATGAGAAATATCTAATTCGAGCAGGTTTTCGAATACATTGAAGTTGTCAGGTAGGTTACGTAGTCCACAATTACTGAGAAACAGCCTTTCGAGTTTTGGAAGCGGTGCTAGGGCTTCTTGTAAATCCGGTGCGAATAAAGGATTCCCAGATAGATATAGAGTTTTTAATCTCGATGAATTGGCAAAAGCATCTCCGGATATTGGTCCTTGTATTTTACAATTTGATAAATCTAACAATTCCAAATGATTAACGCTGTTGCCAAATGTTGCTGCGACATCTAAATCGCGCAGTTCATTTTCAGCCAAAATAAGTGACACGAGGTTTGTGCAATTCGAAAAGGTATCTTCAGATAGTACCATTATACCAGATTTTCGCAAATTAAGGTATTCAAGTCTTGTTAACGTGCCTAAAACTTCAGGCCAATTAGTGTTCATTAAATAGTTTCCAGCAAGTTCTAAATTCTTCAAATTGACTAATGTAGAAAAGAGATTTTCTGAAAGCGTCGTTAGTTTACAATTATCAAGTTTCAACGTCTCTAGACTAGTTAATGTGTCAAAGATTCCGCTTTCTAAGGCTCTAAGAGGATTATTTGATAAGTCCAAGTTGGTCAAAGACGTTACGTTGTCAAAAAACTGTTGGTTTATATTTGATATGTTGCAATTGCTAATGTCTAGAAATTGTAGAGTCCCAGAAATTAGAAACGGTCCTTCTACGACACTAATTGGGTTATCCTGGAGTTCCACATTTAATAAGCCGTGAGAGTCCCTGGAAACAGAAACAAATTATAATTAAATTATCCGTAAGTAAAGAAAATTTAAATTTTGTTAAATGATCCAAAGAGATAGCATCATATGGGATAAGATCAGACGAAGTTACGTGTATTCAAATAAAATTTTGCAGGACAACTTTTGTGTTGCCTGTTAACTTGGCTCAGATTTTTTTCCATCCAAATCCCCTGGGCTAACGGATTCTTATATTCAAGTAACGCTTGAATAAAATGTACTTACTATGTTAATTTAACTATCTTATGCTACGTAATCTATGGCTTGAACCAGTATATATAGAAGTATGTTTTCAAAATTCGTTTGAATGAGTACTATTTGGCTCAAAATTGCTGTGAATAACACTATATTTCTTTTTTTTTTCTACATTTTTACATTAGTAGTTTTTTTATTTGTTTCAAATTATACTTAAGCAAATATTTATTACCGACACTGTTCTGCCCCATTCATCAATTTATTAAATAAGCATCCACTTTGACAAAGGTTGTCTGGAAGAGATTGCTTGCAGCAATAAGACCGCCTTTGCACGCTTCTAGCTCTAGGTCTTTTTAATTCTTAATTTTTGTATTTCCTGTATATGTTTGTTTGCAATAAAGTGTTTCTATCTATCTATCTATCTATGTTTTATGAAAGATTACTTACTTTTGGACCTTGTGTCAATATTGGCGAATGCATGACGTATGTTAAGGCTAGTATTGTTGAAAACAGGGACAAACGTTGAGGCTAAGCTTATCTACGCTGTAATTCAATTTGCATGATTTACCGGACCATTATCTAATATTGGCATCACGAGTCGCAATTGTCACTCGTCGGCAACATCTATAAAGCAATTGCTTCAATTCTGCCCTCCATTGTATGTGGTTGCAGAACTCGCGAACAATACAACGTGGGAAAAATACTTTGAACATATTCAATCGTAATAATGAAATCAATAGAGAGACAATCAACTAGTATTTACAATTTTATTTTTAATATCGGATAGTGGATAGACTTTATCTTCGTAGATTAGGGTGGTCTCAAATCCTTGAAGTTACCTATTTTCGAAATTATAAGCACTATGACGCAACCTATAATTGTATTGAATTAAAATCTCTGCCTATTTTATCATGCTTGTTTGAAAACTCGTAAACATCCTCTAGTGAATAACAAACATATTCCATAATGATGCACCCCAAAAACTTGAAAAATGATTAGGTTTTTTCTTTGAGACAAAACCTAGCCTAAGTTCGTTTCCAAGATAAAATCTTCGAAGTAGTTGAAATTACTTTAACGAGATTTTAACTGGCAGAGGTGAATGTTATAAGGAATAACATGGCCGTTTTTACACTGAAGTATCTATTGGAAATTGGAGTAAAGCAGAGTGATACATTTAGCGACGTAGACAACGATTAAAAACACATTTCCCCTTTCTATGGGAACTGCATACGTGATACCGCTAAACACAACTAGTATTATATAGGCCAGGAAGCTAAATTGAGTAATACTTACAAGAATGCTTCTGGGTCTACATAGCTGATTTTATTCCCGGACAAGTCAATATCAATCAAATATTCGAGTCCTCGAAAAGCGTCTCTTTGTACTCTCGTCAGTCTGTTATTTGCTATTTGCAGCCTCCTCATTTTGATCTCATTTGGAAACGGATGCAGGTTGGTAATGTTATTTCCGTTCAAGTCTAAAATATATACACTGAGACTGAGCTCGTCATAAGGTACTTCTGTAAGGTTGCTTTCAGAGCAGTCCGTAACCCAATTTATGCGAAAATAATGACAGTCGCATTCATCAGGGCATTCCAGCTCGAAGCTGTCACCGTTGAACCCATAGCTGGTGTGGAATGCCACGAGACATATAACCAGTGCAGTAAAGCGATCCATTATTGTTATTTCAAATTTTCAATTTCTTATCACACCCATATTAGTGTTACCTGAAATGGTTAAAAGCTATATTTAAAAATTTTGAAAATAAACATTATGGACTTGAATGATAGACCTTTTACAGAAAGTCGCCTATAAATCAGTAAATATTTTTACCATATTTTCAGAGCAATTTTTACCATACCGTTGTGGATAGAACGAAAATTGCGTGATTTTTTTAAATGTTACTTGTAAACGCCATTCAAGATAAGTCAGAGGGGTATAAGGATTATTTTCAATGTATTAAAACTTGTCAATGATGATTGATAAACATATGTTTATAGGTAGTAATCTAACCTTGTAATCAAACAAAGTTTTATGACGATCATGTGTCTTTTAACGGCTTGTTTGGAATAATTAAAACCTGTGATGTGTACATTAGAAATTACTTGTTAAGTATAATAAAGACTATCTGATAATAAGTAACATCCCTGAGCTACTGGATATAATGAAGACAAGGTTAGCAGACTATATATTCACCAGGACTGTTACCAGGATTTGTAGATGTTCTCATAGTGTCTTCCTTGAACAGAACGCTTGGGTACACAGCCCTAGCCCAGGATTCTATCACGCAATTTATTAAAAGAAGCCAGATGACTAACTAACAGACGATCACAATCATTTATTGCTGATTGTTGGTTACATAGATAATATAAAGTGCATAAATCAAATCAAAAATATCTTTATTCAAGTAGGCATATTACAGCGCTTTGGAATCGTCAAATTATATTTTTTCTCTCCACACTCTGATTCTAATATACGTCTGATGATGGTACTTAAGAACGGCTTAAAATCTAAAGTTACGAGGGTTCCTTCGAGCCCTGATCCGAGAAAAACCCACAACAAACTCAGTCGGGTATTTTTTTTTACCATCATCATTACAATATCATATTAGTTTACTATATTTTAATTAAAATTAGAGCAATTCGTTCACTCCCAGGAGTTTCTACCGTCTAGGTAATCTTGCAACTTATAATACGATATTTCTATCAACTTTCTTTTAACAAAGACTTTGAATTTATTAATTGACATTTCTAAAGCGTCTTGTGGGAGTTTATTATAGAAACGTATACCTAGTATAGTTACCCTTAAATAAATAATTGCTTTATTCTTATGAATGAATTAATGAATGAATGAATGAATATTTTATTTTCTCCACATTACATAACATTATAAAAAATTCTTACTAGTAACAATATAAATTATGTGCACTTTATAATGTCGGTACTGGTGCCTGAACTAGAATAAATCTGTGCTTCAAGTCACCAGGCCCTTTCCCGGTTTGTAACACTTTCTATTATTGTTGTCATTATACATCTTAAATATAGGAGAAGCGATAATTAAAATTTTTATTATCATGCAAAATTAGCTTCGTACTTATGTTGTTTTTTTTTTTAAAAAATTACACAAATTCGATATTTATAATTGTTTTTTTTTTTTTTTTTTTNTTATTGAAGTATTCTTAAAAGGTTTTCTGTTGTATCGTAATCCATGGTTTTTAGCCAATTTCTTAACTTTATTTTACACTCGTCCTTTTTTAAATTGTATATATTCAATATTTTATTCGTATTATTATAGAGGTATTGCCCCAGAAAACATGGGAATTTGTTTGTGAACGTTCGCTTACGCGTAAATGAGTTGTTAATCTTATGCAGCCTACTAGAATTTATAATAAGTTTGTTTTGGTATCGTAAGTTATATGAAGGAGATTCACTCTTTTTATTAAAAGAGTCAATGTTTTTATGTACATACAACCAGTTTTTTAATATATATACGCAGTGAACTGTCATTATGTTAACTGCCTTGAATTTGTTTCTCAGCAACTCTCTTGGACCCATATTGTAAATCGCACGAACGACCCTTTTCTGCAGCACAAATATTGCATCTATGTCAGCATAAGAATCCGCCATACGATGGCACGTAAAATTTACAATTTGGATTTAATGTCGGTACTTATTTTTCCTTATTGTTCTCCAATTCTGCCATTGAAACATCCCTTAATTGTACACCCACATGTCATATACGCCCTACGTGCACCAGTGCTCTTAACATTTTGCCAGAATTTATGCTAAGTAGTCTAAGAGTGATTATGATTAATTATCACATATATGATTTCATTTATAGATTCATTTATACTGTAGAGAATTTTCTCTAACAGATAGTTCTTTAATTTATTTTTGAATTTACAATAATCAGTAATAATTATTAGTTCTGGAGGTAAGTTATTGTATAAGTTAGGAAGCATCATGCTCTGTTACTAAATTTTGCATTACGGATTGCTGGTATTTTTAATTCTTTTTTTTTTTTTTTCGCTGGGAAATGCCTTTAGGCACGAATCCCGACCTACAGGTCAGGAGTGTGGGACTCGGCGAGGGAGGAGACCTCGCATTACCCACTAAAACCCAGCGGAACCCTCTTCATCCGTAAGTGAGGCACCAGGTGATCAACTTTCGCATTCGTCCCTGGTACCCCAGATGAGTCCAACTGAGGATTCAAGGAGGTGGAAGGAGGCGCGCAAACACGCGCCGCCTAGTACCCTGCCTCCTTCGGCGGTGAGCGGGAGACTCAGCTGCATTCTCCCTTTCTCGCTCATGGGCTTCCTTAAGCGAGACTACGGTCTCGCAGAAGGAGGATATGGTATTATTAAGTCTGTAGATATGGAATATTAGTTAAAATTAATAAAATAAGATCACAAGAAGATATTACTTTATCGGAATCGACCTATAATACTAACAAAGGCATAGTAGCAACAAAACAGAATAAAAACGTCCACAATAACGCGTAATCCGACGGAATGGCGGGACAATCACTGTAATGGATGTCATCCGCTGACCGCTGCCGACCGTTTCCCGCTAGAATTTTCCAGAAACTTCCATCGTTTCGATTGGATCATGCATTCAATGTAACATAAATGTTGCCCGCTATCGTTATTGCTACCGAATTGTTTATTTGAGGCTAGAAGGATTAAGGTAAGTGATAGTTAATCATCGTATATTCAATATGGCAAGTTCATATCTATAATTCCTGGGCATAGTGTATAGTTGAATGTAAAATTATAATTTTACAGCTATGAAAAATATTATGATAAACAAAAGGGATGCATTGACCATAAGTCTTTGGCATAATCTAAATATGACCAGTCTTTGCGAAAGGATATAATCAAGAATGAATAGAGGAAGTTGTTTCTTTGTCCGAGATGAATTCAATATCAATTTGATGTTCAGGTTGCGCTCATCAAGAAAATTATTTCTGATATTGTGAATTGTGGTATTATTAATAATGTCAGTCATTAAAGCAGCGAAGAATTAGATAACAGTGGACCAATAGAAAACTATGCTTGGGCTATGAAAACTCCCAAATTTATTCGCGAAGACAATCCACATGGTCTCTTAGAAGAAAGTAAATTCGCTACTCTGTTTCCTAAATACCTAGATTCAATACCTAAAGGAGTGTTGGCCATTAGTACAAAAAGTATTTAAAGAGCATCATGTAATATCTATAAAAATTTAATCGATTTTAAAATGTTTTCTAAATTATTAGGAAGTTTCAGGCTACTCAACGACCACACCAAATTAAGCAAACCCAGCGCTAAAAGGTAGAGCACAGTAAATAAATGGGTTCCGCCGTTTGCACAAAAAAAGTATTTAGAAGTTGAAAGAAAGTAAGAAAGAAACATTTATTCTGTAGTGGTGTTACAATCAGTATTCTTAATCTAGCTTTGCAACGTTACTGCCTGTAACACCACCTGGAAAAGGTTCACGGCTCAGCAATTGCCATGTGTTATATACATATATACAACACATGACGCTGATTTTCAGCTGTGACCCTGGTGACGCACCAGCGTGTTAAAATATTTGAAAAAAAAAAGAAAAAAATGGTAACTAACAGTAAAAAAACAAAATAGTTGGCAAAAAAAAAGAAACACTAAATGTATACTAAAATTAATCCAGTCTTAATAAAAATAACAAAACATAATTTTTCATTCTGATTCAATCGGCATGATAAACTAAACGTAGTCAATAATAAAAAAGTTGGTTACTGTATTACAATTTCAATAAAGGTATTCTGTAAGACTGTCTCATTGGTCTAGTGGTCAGCTTGTTTGGTTATCGACATGACGATTTGGGCTCGAATCCCGGATCGAGAGAATTCAGAAATCGATATTGAGCTTTCTGTTAAGAAATTCTCAGTATTTGCCCTGTGTTGTGTAGTTGTCATTGTGCTCCAACCCCATGCCTCGGAGAGCACGTTAAGCCATCGGTCTTGCTCCTGATCCTGATCACTAAAAATCCTCTCTTCTATGAATGAGGAAACCTGTTCCTAGTAGTGGGACGTTAATGAGCTGCTAACCTAACCGTTTTCATTATTATTTATTACTTTCTGTACACCACAAAGAAAAACAAAATAAAGACAAATATCTGGCTAATATAAGATGGCAGAGTACAAAAGGTGGTCTTATCGCTTGATAGCGATCTCTACCAGTCAACCTTTGGTATAGGAATAGTTGCAGCAGAGAAAGGTGGGTGGTGTATTCAGATAAACTTACATGCAAATAATTATAATAACATATGGTCTTATAATAATGTACTAACAAATAAATTAAATATCTACATGAAATAAATATGAAGTCATCTAAAGCTGCTGCAGGTAATAATTTTTTACATTAGTTTTGAAAATGCGTAGCGATCGAGATTGCCTTATGCTTAATGGCAGCGAGTTCCACGAAGTTATAGCTTGTACCTGAAAAGATTTCTGACTGACGTTGAGGCCGTAATTGGGATTGATCCCCAAGAAACACAAATAGAATACAGTATAGAAGAGAAAGAGAATGTGAATCCCGGCGACGGTGTATAGGAAGCCACTTGAGCTTTAGACGAAATTCTGATACATGGTCATTTTTATTCTATAAGATACATTTGTAATTACAAAGCCATTTAACAGCTGTATAGATCTGTAAATCTGTAAATCCTACTTAGCTGCTGTTCCTTTTAATTTAATAATGAATTACCGTGGCATTTTCACATTTCGACAGCAATACAGGAGATCATATTTCGAAGCTATGAAAGATAATTAAGTATTGACCTTTTCTACAGTATTTTATATGGCTTTATAATGCATACATATTAGTACTTACATATGACCTACTTGCTTATTTACTTAGCGATTTCGCAGCTTCAATGCACTCTTTATACATGAATGGTATTTTCAATATATATCACTGCGAACAAACAAGCTTTTGACCACACACTCAGCTTCCAGAACACTCCCCTTACAGTATCCAAAGGCATTGGCATTTATGTCGTCGATATTGATATGAATGAACTCCATGATCATTTAGAAGGCAAAGCATAACTCGCTTCAAAAAACCTAGAGGTGCTTAACAAAGATAATTTTATATCAAACCGTTTACAAATTTTTAAAATACTGCTCTTAACTTTGGGCTGGAGCACTGACTCCTTCCATTTGACCGGATTCAAAGTCAGATAATTCGAATTGTCGAGTATCAACTCAACTCAACTCAACTGAGTCTTGACAGAAAGGTAACTAACGGGTTCTTTGGTGATCCAAGTTGAGGGTAATTAAATTCATGTGTAAATTCTTAACACGATAATCATATTGAAAACTGTTTTAACGGGTACAGAGATCTTACCATGTTTATTATCTTTTGTAAGGGAGTGGATGTTAATGTGGCAGTTAATACTGTAGTTGTTTTTCAGTAGCCTATCTGTCACTCCTTTTACAAAGGGTAAAAAATAGGCCTTTGGTCTTTCTACCTCCAGACAGATTCTGCCCCTGATATCTTGACACAACCCCCTACAGCAACCATGATCCATGCAACTGGGTCGAAATATCGACGAAATTCAAAAACGCCATCGTGGTATATACCAGTTAAAACAGTTTTCAATATGGTGATAAACCACTAAAATTTAAGTTTTAAACGATAATCATAATTATCACCTTAATATTTTAAAAAATTCTAATAGCGTATTCTTGAAGGTGTTGTATTCCGAAATCCTGAAGTTCCTAAGGATCGCCAATATTTTACGAAACAGACATTCAATTTAATAGTTTTTCTTATTTTCACAGATTATTGCTAGCAAAACAATTTTTTTTTATTACATAAACCAATTTATATTCAGGCAAAAAAGGCACATCTATTTTCTGATTGATAATTTTAGAAATCGTAAATAAGACATTTTGTTTTTAGTATTCTATTGTTGGGAATAGCTAAGAAAAAAAATTGAGAGACGTTGTACACATCGGTTGCTAAAGTATAAGCCATAACCTTGGACTAGGTGGTGAGAATTTATTGACAGTTGAATAGGTTACGCAAATAGATAGAGTAGGCTTTCTTATTATATCCAAATTAGACCATATCATTCACCATCATTCAGAGAGGCTTGATCAAATCAGGAATAAGGATCTCCTTATTCTGGACCTTAAGAAGAAGCAGCAAGATCCCGGACAAATCTCTATATAAACTAAATAAGTACACATACCGCCTATAACGACATCGGATACAGCGACATACGAACTTCATCGATATTCATCGGCTATGATGACCCATCGACTTGTTTTAGGGAAAAAAGTGATTAAGGTTAAAAAAACAGACTAAAATGACCGAATACTTTAAAAACTAGTCTAGTCTACCAACTGTCATGTTGGTACTTCATTTTTTCATAGTAATCTTTTTTCCACATTTTTTTGAAAACAAGCTCTTGAGCATAACCTGGGTTCGATCCCCGGCAGGATAAATTTAGGAAATTACATTTTCTGCCATATGCTAGCAATACAAAAATGCTAATTGTGTATATTGCTTCTAACAACCATATGACATAACGACTGAAATATACACACCCTTCGATGTCGTTATATCCGGTTTCGACTGTATATTGGGTATAAAGTACCTTATTTAGATAAATTTTGAAGCTGTGGACGTCTTGAGGATACAGTAAGTTATGGACTCCATTTACCCGTTTCTTCGAAATAAAATTTAATCTTCTAGTATTAGTTTAATATTGTCTTGGAAATTATATTATTTGCGGTCTGATTACTAGTCGTAGTCTCATACAATTGTAAGAAAAACGTTTCTACATTTCGCTTTATAACTTTTATCACAACGGAAACGACCTTCCGACTAACAGATGAGGAAACTTGAAAGGCAATACGGTAAATCTAATCTCTTTAACAATGAGTCGTTACTTGCATTTACTGCTACAGTTTCACATGATTCAATATGGGCTGTGATTCATATAATCCGGGATAGTTTGTAGTGAAACCATTGGATTTGAACAAACCGAAAGACAGACGAAAACTTTAATACTTTGATTTTATTAATAATAATAGTCTTTATTTCTTAGGCAAATACCCATTACAGTCACACACGATACAGCCACAGTTAAATAAAATAAATTAATTACAAAAAATTTAAGTAATTTAAATAACTAAAATATTAATAAAACTAAAATAAAATGCAAAGTCAAATAAAATAAAGTAAGATAATTCAAAATTAACAATAATAATTGGAAACTAAATCTATTTATTTGGACTGTGGTGCACGGAATGCCAAAACTTAAAAATTGAGCAGTCAAAACTTTCTGTCATCGTCTTAATAATGATGTTGTCGGAGGTTCGTATTCCGTTCCAGAATCTTCCAATGCGCGATCTTATGATTGCATAAAAATCTGGTATTCTGGCATTAGCAAAGATGGCAGATGCACTACATGATCGATGTAATCTCATCAGAATACGATACGCATTATTAAATTGCACCCTGGTGTTATTAACTGCACGTTTAGAAAATTTTGTCCAAAGCTGACAAGTGTTAAAGCTTAGGCAATACGCCCGTAATAATGATTTTAAAGCATGAGTACTGCTTTTGTATTTATTAGCGTGGACAGTGCTTATCTTTGCATTCTTCTCATCCTCCAAGTGCGTCTTAACTATCAATTATTTTATATGAAATAAAGAGGGGTACATTTTATGATTACCTACTGTTCACCATAATGGAACTTTTGTTAATGAGACCATTTCTTAAAATTGTAGTTTTTATATTCGAATCTTATCAGAGTCTTATTAGATTTATAACAATATAGAGAGAAATGATAGCTATTAGAAAAAAGACCAAAATATTGTAAATAATAATAATGTTATAGAAATAATAAAGATACGCCCTCAACGCCCTTACTCGCAAAAATACAGGGTGGTTCAAAAGAAATTTATATATAGTGGATCGATTTCAAAAAAAAGTAAGCCGTATATAGAAAAAATGTTTATTAATTATACAAGTGGAAGAGGTGAAATTATTAAATTATTAAATGGCCCTCAGTCCTCGGCAGACCTTCAGTGGTCAGAGGGTGCGAAGAATCTCCGGGTGTGCCATAAAGATTGCTACGTGGAATGTGAGAAGCATGTATACTTGCGAGAAGTATACAAATGTTATACAAGAAATGAAGAGATTGAAAGTTGACGTTCTGGGGGTTAGCGAGTCAAGATTAAAGGGTACTGGTATGAAAGAATCAGATGATACTATCGCATATTATAGTGGTAATGATGATGAGCAACATATGTGCGGAGTCGCGGTTATAATCAAGAAACACCTAAAGAACTCAGTGTTGAATTTTGTCCCTGTGTCAGATCGTGTTATGCTACTGCAACTTAAAGCCAAGCCGGCTAATATTAACATCATACAAGTATACGCTCCCACAAGTGTTAAATCACAAGACAGTTCAATCGATCCCTTTTATAATGACATCAGGCAAGTTCTGCACCAATTAAAAGCCCACGAATGGAACATAGTCATGGGCGATTTTAATGCAAAAATTGGTGAAGGTGCCGTAAATGGAACTGTTGGAAGATTTGGTTTAGGGGAGCGTAATGAACGCGGTGATTTATTGGTCCAATTTTGTCAGGAAGAACGCCTTATTGTAACCAACACTTTTTTCAAACTACCACCTCGTCGATTGTATACTTGGACATCTCCGGCTCATACGCCCGAACATATTGTCAGGAATCAAATAGACTATATATTGGTTAACGAGCGTTTTAGAAATAGTTTCAAGTCTACAAAAACTTACCCAGGTGCTGATATACACTCGGATCATAATCCAGTTGTTGCAACTATTTATATTAAAATGAAGAAATTATTAGCACCAACTAAGAAACAAATTATAAACATCACAAAATTAAGAGACAAAGACACAAGACTGAAACTTTTTAGTTCTCTCAATAACAGGGTAAAGGAGCTGCAAAATCAGGAACTATCTCTTCCCGACGACCCAAATAGAACTTGGGAAAATCTGAAGTCAGTTATAGTCAAGACCTCAACAGAAATACTAACTGCAACAAAAATAGTTGGAAAGAAGGAATGGATTACTGAAGATATACTAAAACTAATGACAACCAGACGAGAAATGAAGGGTGCCGATGTGAAAAAGTATAACGATGTACATAAGGAAATTGTTAAAAGATGCAAAAATGCCAAAGACAAATGGGCTAATGATCAGTGTTTAGAAATAGAAGAACTGCAAGGGAAACATGATTATTTCAACATGTTTAAGAAAGTCAAGGCCTTTGTGGGCATGAAAAGATTGAAAGTCTTTCAAACACTTATGGACGAGAACGGAAAGTTTGTAATATCGATTGAGAATAAATTAAGAACTTGGGAGAATTACATAAGAGAATTGTTTAGCGACTCTAGAAGTCCCCAACAGCTGACCAACTCAAATAGTTGCGGACCTGATATAACGAAGGAAGAAATAATTTATGCAATAAAATCGGCAAAACCGGGGAAAGCCGTTGGTCCTGATGAAATTCCAGGTGATATTTTAAAGCTGTTGGCGGAAGAAAATATTCAAATCATTGTTCGGCTATTTAACGTGATATATAAAACTGGTAAGATCCCCCCAGATTGGCTATCATCTACCTTTGTAACTCTCCCAAAATCCAACAGTGCCAGGAAATGCAGCGAGTATAGAACAATATCGTTGATGAGTCATGTGCTGAAAATTTTCTTGAAGGTCATTCATAAGCGAATATACAGGAAAGTAGAAGAAAATATTTCAAACACTCAATTCGGATTTAGGAACGGGTTCGGCACTCGAGATGCACTCTTTGGTTACCAGGTACTGTTGCAACGCTGCTGGGATATGAATAGAACTGCATACATCTGTTTTATAGATTACGAGAAAGCTTTTGATCGTGTACAGCATGACAAACTTATCGAAATTCTTAACAACATGGGCCTTGACTCAAAAGATCTGACGATCATTAGGAACCTTTATTGGGAACAAAAAGCACGAGTGCGTGTTGAACAAGTGCTGACGGATGATATAGACATACTAAGAGGTGTGCGGCAAGGGTGTATATTGTCCCCCTTGCTATTTAATATATACGCGGAAACAATATTTACAGAGGCCCTAGAAAATGCCGGAGAAGGTATTCTAGTTAATGGACACCCTATTAATAACCTACGGTACGCAGATGACACCATCTTACTAGCGTCCAATTTCGAAGACTTACAAAATTTGCTTCAACGCGTGGATGGTGTTAGTATGAGATACGGTCTGAAGATTAACTTAAAAAAGACAAAGATCATGATAGTTGGTAAATCACAACCGCTCATAACACCAGATCTAATCGTAAGAAACCAGACTGTACAAAGAGTCAACACGTACAAGTACTTAGGCTGCATCGTAAATGACCAAAATGATCATAGCGTAGAAATAAAGTGCCGAATAGAACAGGCACGCAACGCATTTATGAAGTTGCGCCACTTACTCTGCAACAGATCCTTAAAGATCTCTACTAGGGTGCGTTTGGCACGATGCTACGTATTTTCGGTTCTTCTGTACGGTGTTGAATCATGGACCTTAACCCAAAATACGAGCAATCGATTACAAGCATTTGAAATGTGGGTTTACAGAAGAATTCTGAAAATATCGTGGACGGATAGAGTTTCCAATGAAAAGGTCTTGCAGATGGTCAATAAAGGGGCAGAAGTTTTAAACACGATAAAACAACGAAAACTGCACTATCTGGGACATATAATGCGGGGCGATAAATACAAATTGCTCCAGCTAATAATACAGGGGAAGATACAAGGAAGGAGACCACCGGGAAGAAGACGAACCTCTTGGCTTAAGAATCTCCGGACATGGTTCGGACTCAGTACTCGATCCTTATTCCGCGCAGTTGTGTGTAAAGTCCGAATAGCCAACATGATAGCCAACCTCCGGTAGGAGATGGCACCTCAAGAAGAAGAAGAAGAAGTGAAAGAATTTGTATACTTGGGATCTAAATTTACAAAAGATGGAACATGTGAAAGTGATATTGAAAGGAGAGTAATTGCAGGGAATATGGTAAATGGTGCTCTACACGCTTTTGTGAATAGCCAGATGGTGTCTCAAAGAGCCAGATTGGCTGTGCATGCAGGAGCGTTGGTGCCAACACTTATGTATGGTAGTGAAAGTTGGGTATGGCAGAAGAATCACAAAAGTAAAATAAATGCGGTAGAGACGAGAGCGTTGAGATGTATGAGTGGATTAAAACTGAGTGACAGAATAAGAGATAGTGTGATAAAAGAACGTTGTGGTATAAAAGAAGACGTAGTGACTAAATTGAGAAAGGTATGCTTAGATGGTTTGAGCATGTAGAGAGAATGAATGAAAGGAGACTGACAAAAAGGATTTATGAGTCAAGAGTGAATGCGAAAGTTAGAAGGGGAAGACCAAGGCAAACGTTCCTGGATCAAATCCAGGACACTTTAAATAAGGGCCTGGTCAAGAGTACTCTAAACCTACGACCTTGTATGGAAGGTTTAATGAGAATGAAAGAAGCGAAGGAGATATGCAAGGATCGTGGCAAGTGGAAGGATGTTGTCTCTGCTTACCCCTATGGGAATGAGGCGTGATGCTATTTATGTATGTATGTTTATTAATTATTAAAATATTCAAAGAATTTGGCGAAATTTTTTGGCCAAGAATTCTTTCAGTTCCGTGCTTGGCGAGTCAATCAAATAAGTGTTTTATTTGTGCCTGAATCAGCAAGATATTTAGCGTGAGTCTTCGAAGGGGCTCGCGGATACATTTAAATACAATTATATAACGAGTGTAACTTAAAAATAATAAACGTAGAAACATCTACAAACAACTTTTTGAAATTCCCTTACAAATTGTTGAAAATAAAAATATGAGTTAACATATCCTTAAAGTGAAGTTAAATGCTTTAAACATTTGTTAATTTGTCATGCGAAGAATTGGAAAGTTTTTCAACTAGATATAATACTTAGGGGAAAATTCGCAGTAAAACCTACAAAATTTTAATATCCCTAATATTGGAATTTTGTAGGTTTTACTGAGAATATTGTTCGAATATTCTACGCGAAGTTACACTGATTGTGAGGCGTTATATGTAAGAAACTGTAATGAGATTATATTCTCAAAAGTCTGTTTATTTGTTTGTTATTATGTCACACTTTTATTAAATTTTCAATAATTTTGTTACCTGTTTGATATGGGCAGCAGACGAAGTCGCAGGCATCAGTTAGTATTATAGACAAGTGTTTTCCGGAGAAACAGTGATATTGAAATCCGAATAGGAACAGATTTATTACCACATTATGAAGGACAAAAATGATTTGAAATATAAGGCAAATAATGAAATAAAGGGGTTAAGAATAGAGCTGTTTTATTCTGATGATCTTACTTAGAGGGGGATGGGGTGGAGCACCCTTAAAATAACATCCAAGGCAATTATTTATAGAGGAATATTCCAACAGCATTATTCATACACCTGCAATATCCGGAGCCTTCGCTAAAAATACTTTAACAATACCCTACAACATGCAGTCTGTACCGGTTTACGTAAGTTAGGGGACTACTTGTTTTTCCTATTTGTTAACTCCTTGTTATTAGTTATTACATAATTGTATTTATAAGTATTTGCAAACACACACAAGTGTTATTATATGAAATTATGAAAATAATGTTAAGATTTATTTTTTTGTATTTTATAAACCTTTTTTATTTTTTTTTAAACACGACTCATTTTTATTTTTAATCTTTGTATTGTCTCTCTGCAACTATTCATAACGTAAAGGAAAAGATCTAAACGGCTAGAATCCAGAGCCGTTAATAAGTCAATAAAAATCACATAAAGAAACAAAAATTCGAAATATTTATAAAAAACTAGCTGACCCAGCAAACGTTGTTTTGCCATATAATTACTATTATCGCTATTAAAAAATAGGGTTTGAATGGTCAAAATTTAGGGTTGCATGTATTTTTGTGTGTCCAAATAATAAAAAATCAAATTTTGGGGTGGATCACTCTTAACGTTTAGAGGTTTGAAAAATAGATAATAGCCGATTCTCAGACTTACTGAACATGCGTAAAAAATTTCATAAGAATCGGTCAAGCCGTTTCGGAGGAGTATGGTAACTAACATTGTGACAGGGAAATTTTATATATTAGATAACTTAAAATAAGATGTATTTTATCCTCCCTATATATATTAATGTATTACTCATTAAAATAATACTAAAACTAATTTACGAATCAATTTCATCAGCATGTCTTTGAAACAAAATGTCTATTATGCGACTTGCTTTGCATATGATATTTTTTTTTTAATATACGACAAAATATAACTTAATTATTGTGTTTTGCCCTTCGATGCTGAATTTTGCCACTTTTTATAAAAAAAAGTGTCAAGGAGTGCTTTCTTTTATTACAATTTTATAAGATTTTGTTTATTTTTATTTTGACCAACAAGTTTGGTTCGAATTAGGAGCTTTCTTGAACCCACTAAGGAATGAATCATTAGACAAGTAACAAAATTAGGGCAAGAGAGTCGCTAAGAAACAAATTCAAGACAGTTAATATAATGATAGTTCACTGCGTATATATATAAGAAAACTTGTCTTTTAATAAAAAGAGTGAATGTACTTAAATTTAAATATAATAAACTAATATGATATTGTAGTCATGACGGTAAAAAAAGTACAAAACACTCGACTATTTGACGTTTCAAAAGTGCTGTAATAGGCCTATTTGAATAAATATATTTTGACTTGACCTTGACTTTTGACACGATTACCACTTAATTTCACAATTCTTTGTATGCTGTATTCTATACTTCTTCAGAAAATTCATTCGATTATGATAAAACTTTTACAGCTGTTAGAAAATCAACACACGTCTATATTTTACAAGATTGCACCGAATGCCAGCTTTTATTACCTATCAAGTTATAAAATGCAATGTAACTTCACTCTATAAATAAGGTGACTCTTATAATAGGTAACATAACATTAACCTTCAACTGATACACGACAACAAACATGCCCTGCGTAGTTGGAAACATTAATATAATTAAACTAGACTTGTTAATTTAATTAAATAGTTTATACCGAACGACTAGGTATATCGCAGTATTTGATATGTACATGCAATATATTCATCTTTTATTTATATAAGGTTCGTCTTTAATTTACATATGAATGTGTAAATACATAAAGGGTAATATTCCTAATTAATTAAACACGAAACCATTGACAATGTGTTTCACTTTCTTCTTTTAAATTAAACATATACAATTCTTTAGAGCTTAAAAACAAGTGTTATTTCAAAATATAATTAAAACGCTTTAAATTCAACGATAGATATTGTTTGATTTTAAAATTCATACAATTCTTAAATTGATTCATAAATATTGTTTGAATTTGGAATTCATAATGTTTTTTACATGCACGATAAATACGAATTCATAAATTTTTTGAATTAAACAACAAATGGTATTTGAACTGATTCTGACTTTATCAGATTAGTTTCATTAAATAATAAATACAATGGACTTACAAGGGATTCTCGTTCAGCGAATGACGTGTAACTCGCACACACGAAGTTTCCACACTGGACTTAATCATAAGGTTTTAGTGTTGCAACATATGCCTATTATCGATAAAAAGAAATCCTCAAAGTTATCCTAGTCACCTACTTGGCAGCATTTTATGTCAAACTAGTGAAGTGACATTATCTGGACTTTGGATACGCATTAGCAAATTAGAGTTTAGATGTCTTAATGTCAAAGGTTTTCTTGTTATATGACTAGAAACCACATTCGTGACCAAAAGTTTTTATCGTTGTGCTTACACTTAAGTAAAAATTGTACAGTTTAAATTTAGTGTTATGTATCTGTGAACTTAGTAGTTAGTTTAAGATTAGATAGTCTATGATAGAGCCTATTCTCGCCCAATCTCAAGCTTCGGCGCGGGGAGGGGGGGAGACTGACGCTATAAAGGCGTGTTGTCAGATGAGATGAGTACGCTCTGACCACAGACCTGTCCTAGCAAAACTAGGACAACACTTAAACGCGACCCCCCCGACAAAAAAAGTGATAAATTGGAAGCAGGTATCCGACCGCCTCCAATCAATCGATCCCGCGGCCCTCACCGACATACCTGATCTCATTGAATCANAATTAAGTAAAATACATAGAAGACTGAATACTCTATACCAGAACAAAAGTTACATTCAGTTCAGTAGATTTCCGACGGGCCAAACTAACTTTTTTAAATTTGTCTATAAAAGGTTATATATCAAATTACTAGCAAAGACATTCCGTTGGGCTGAGGTAATAGCACTAAGAGGTACTGCCTCGGACCACGAAGAAAAAAGTCTATTTCATACTAATGTTTTGAACACTATTTCTGCCTTGTGAGTCTTTATTGCATGCCAATATATATATAAACTATAACAGAAGAAAATTATTACTCTCAAATATTATTCAAAGCAGTGTGCACTCTTTAGTTTTCATTGAATATCGTTTATTAATTGCTATTAAACTGTAATAACAAAATAAAGGCACCTTATGTTAAATTGCACGAAAACATTGTAAATCGAATTGCTATAAATCTTTTTACAGGATTTAATATTTTTATATTCTGAGACATTAAAAAACTATCACGTTTTATAGGGCAGTATTAATATAACAGCTGAGCAACAACGTTATTTCTATTAATAGTTATTACTATACTTCGATATTTTAAGAGAAATCAATGGCTTCTTATAAGTCCACAAAGGTCGTGTATATTGTTAATAATAAAAATAATTGAAACAAGAAATCGAATATTGTCTATAGTTTGTTTTATGTCAAAGGGCTTTATTTGATGTGAAACATCAATAGCGGCGCATGATACTAAGGCATGCCGTGGCGAAGCGTCGCTACGTCGCCTCTCTACTTATTCGGTTCAGCGATTGGCCTCTCATCGCAGTTACCTATAATATACTGTATATTATGCTGTTTTATATACTTTGGCATATGTAACTCATGAATAGCTTCAAAATATCGCATGAGTCAGAGTAGTAATGTAGAAAACTGGAAAACATTTGCGGTTTAACTTTTGCTCTTTGATATGATTAAGGTCAAATTGTTATAGTAGTAACCTGGATGAGTTGATCTCATCCAGGTTACTACTTCAATCAATCAATTGTAACAGTTCCCCTGAAATGTATCATTTCGTTTATTGAGGTGAAACTTCTTATTTACGCACGTTAGGCACTTTAGGGAATAAATTACGTTTCTCAAGGTACTTATTAGTAAGTACGCATAACTGTATTACTGAAATATATAAGGATTTTGAGATAAAATTAATTTCTATAATTTATTACAACAAAATCAGAGAAACTTCACTTTATTCACACTTCTTTTATTTATTTACATATTTTTTTCTAATAAAGTAGCTGATTTACAATAAGTGTCAGTTTTGTATAGATTTCTAACATTGTATTTCTTCCATTTCGTTAATAGATAAAGATTAAGCGCAAGATTACTTTGTAAATATACTCTTGAAGCTTCAAATCTATCTTTTTATTTTTAATTACATCCCCAACAAAAAGTTAAGAAGCCAAATTAGAAAAAATTATACTGTCAAAATCAAAAACAACAAGTCTAGAAATGAAATTGCCAATGTCAACACTGTGTTAAACAGAAAAAGCGTAGAAAAACTAAGCAATTCTAAGACTAATTTGCTAATTCATTTACAACATGGCACAAAATGAAGCTAGTCATTCTACAGATGAGGAATCACTGAAAATCTTGTTCGAACAGGCTTTGCAAATGTTCTACAAGATTGAAAATGGTAATGAAGCTACAAATAGCGATGCAGTACAGGCAAGTTATCTTATTAATCCTTCACTTTAATTATTTTTTACTCTCGGAATAAATATATATGGGATACTTTAAAAGCAGGTATTGAAATCAGTATATACTGACAAAGCTTTATATATACAATATATATACATACTTAAAACCATAAGGGAAACTCATACCCGCTTACATCTTCAACTGCATTATCACTTACCCTTAGTTGAGATCACATTCAAGCGCTAACTTGTCTGTAAAATAAAACTTCACAAAGTAAAATTTGAGCAAGACATATATCTGCATTTTTATATAATTAATCAAGAATATTTTAATGACAAATACCTTGTTTTGGATATCAGTTCCATATACAAGTGCTGTGAAAGAAATATACAATGTGTCATTAATGTAGAAGTTATTGTTAATCGAATGATTACTGAGTACCTGGCCTTTCTTTCCAACTGATATCTTCTCAGCAGAATCTACCTTCTGAACTAGCGTTAGATTTATCACCAAAGGACAGACTTGTCAATTTTAATGAGCTTGTTAAGCCTACTTTAATTTTAGTCCTCTATGTACAAGTTATATCACATATTTCAAAAGTCTTGTATATTATAAAACAACATTGCTTTGCAGTTAACTATAAAAAGAACTATTACAAAACTTGAGAAGGCAACTAATTTGGTTTCATTGACTGGTATATTTAGCCAGAATGAGGATATAGATGAATTACCCACAGAAACTTTGCAATATCTTTTATTGCCTGCCTTATTAGGAACGCTCACAATAAAATTGTGTGGGCAGCCACGGAAAGAAATAATTAACATTGCTGAAATATACTTTAGGTAAGTTTTGTGAAATAAATTAATGAAACTAAAGTATACAAGTCAATACAAAATTCAATTGTAAAATAAAATTATGCAATTTTTATAATAAAGATCATAGTTCACTCAGAAAAGATATGCTGCCAACCAAAAAGATTTGTGTTCCGGTATCGTGCTTCTTACCAGATTAGTGCGCTTCCATCTTAGACTGGATCATCAGTTACCATCAGGTGGGGTCACAGTCTAGTGCTAAACCATCAACAATAAAAAAAACAATTATGTAAAGTTCACTGTAGAATGCAAGAGTGTTATCTGTCTATAAATTTTATCTGTCTGCAAATCACTGCTGTATATGTCAATGTATTTAATGCATTTTATAGGGATTTCTTACAGAGATGCAAAGACTATGGTGTCACTGATGTGGAGATACCACAGGGCTCCAGTACAGAGAGTGTCAACAGGCAGCAGACGGAACAAGCTAAGATTGCTAATATGGTAATTAGTTTAGTTATTTTTATATATGAATTGAAAATGATTTTTATTGGTAAATATAGTGTTATAAAATTGACAAATGCCTACCCCTAAACTGGGAAGACTAGTACATTAAAGGTTAATGTGTACATTAGAGGTAAAAATATATAACCATATGAAAATGGTTTGATATAATCTACTAAACATGGAATTATGCTGCAATATATCGGTGTGGGTTTGTGAGCATAAGTGAGTATGTATGCTGCATGGATGTGTGTCTTGGGCTGTTTATGTATGTAAGTTTTAGTGAATGTGTAAATATGCTCCAGAGTATCCAAATAACATTACATTTGTTTGTTTTTGTCTTTATTATAATAAACCATCTAAAAGTTCTTTGGTTTCTTCATAATGAAGATTTTGTAAAAAAATTGATTATTTTTACTTTCACTTTACTTTTTTAGTAAGTTTAAAACTTAGGTTTTGGTTGAAATATCTATATAACTGTATTGGTCTTTGATGAATCAGGTTTTAGTTATGGGCACCATTATCTTATTATATAGATATGTCGGAGGGCAGATATCTGTGGAACGCTGGCGCCATCTATCGGCGTCGACGGAGTCAATGGTGGCAGTCCGGCGGGAGTCGCTCGACAGTTGTCGAGTAGCGCTCGATCGGAACAGTCAACTGTTGAAACTGTCGCGTTCCCAGCTATTAGTGTTAATGAGTTTGTGTAAATTGATATCGGGAACATTAAGTGATTGAACATTATAAACCGAGTTAATTAATACAGTGTTTGATTGCACCAACAATACCCATGAACGCCCACAGAATAAGAAATTAAATAATGGATCTAATTAATAACGATGTCGGCGGAGAACCCTACGCCCCTGTGTTTTATGTTTCTCCGTTCTCTCTTATTCTCCGACATCAGAAGTGGGATCACTGTTGGTGCGAAATGATAAAAAGGGCAAAACATACGTTTGTGCTATGTTTGGAAAACTGAATTAAACCATGTAAGCACTGATCGAAGACCTGCAAGGCAATCTACCGGTCCAGGGTCGAACATGGTCCCTGACAAGAAAAATACCGGCGAGAAATCGTGGTTTGCGGCGGCTGAATTGTTTTCTGAAAATACCCTACGTGGCGGTCGTTTTGTACTGGCCGGCAGTGGGGCGCTTTGAGTGAGGCTTCAACGTTTTGAGTTTGCTGTGATCTGGTGAGTCGTCCAATGTACTAGATTTTAGAGGTGCTAAACTAACTTTTGTAAAATTTCTGTGACATGTTACGTTGGTGTCCGGGGCGGCGTGCGACGGCGAGCGGCCGCGATGGGGACCGAGCGGCGGCGGCAGCCGAGCGA
>JACTOM010000082.1:1512861-1544839 GCA_015832385.1 Elymnias hypermnestra
GAAAATGGAATATATATATATGTCGGAGGGCAGATATCTGTGGAACGCTGGCGCCATCTATCGGCGTCGACAGAGTCAATGGTGGCAGTCCGGCGGGAGTCACTCGACAGTTGTCGAGTAGCGCTCGATCGGAACAGTCAACTGTTGAAACTGTCGCGTTCCTAGCTATTAGTGTTAATGAGTTTGTGTAAATTGATATCGGGAACATTAAGTGATTGAACATTATAAACCGAGTTAATTAATACAGTGTTTGATTGCACCAACAATACCCATGAACGCCCACAGAATAAGAAATTAAATAATGGATCTAATTAATAACGATGTCGGCGGAGAACTCTACGCCCCTGTGTTTTATGTTTCTCCGTTCTCTCTTATTCTCCGACAGATATATTTATGCACACAACATTATTATTATCATTGAAATAAACCAATACAATATAAGTTACTGTTGTCAAATTGGGAGATAGATTGTGAACTCTTGAGGCTTCAGGTTCAAATTCGGTTGTTGTCAATTTCTCATACAGGAAAGTGTTTAAACCTGTTTAGTTTAAAATAAATATGTAATAGAGTTTGATCTATCTGTAAGTTCTTCATTTGATCTCCCTTCTAGCCTTTTTTTATATTACATTTATATGAGTGTGATTGAAAGCAGGAGTCAAATTAAAAATTCTTTAAATGTAGGCAGTTCTTATTTTTTTTTTATGGAAGTGTTGATGATATTGTGAGTCTCTTTGATATCTCAGGCTAACAAGACTATCACTGCTTCTAACTATGAATAAAAAACCTGCAGACTTCTTTTTATACAGAGACTTACTTACTGACTCCTACGAACTATTCAAAGCAGAGAAAGAATTGACGCTGAAACAGCCTATCTATATTCGGCAACTGTGGCTGACAATTATTAGTTTTTTAAAGTAAGCGTATCGAGGGTTGTGTCTTTGTGTATTAAACAATCCTCTCTTTCTATATTTATATAAATCAAATTGTATTTAATTAATAAGAATTTGGTTATATAAATCTAATATAATTGCAATACAAAATGAAAAATATACATTTCATTCACAAAGGCTGTCTATCGATGGATAAAGGTTCTATTTGTTAAAAGTCACTAATAGATATTTTAGAGTGACCCCAACTCTACAAATAAAGAATACACAAGCAATATATCTTTTACTCAGATGAGAAATCTCAATCTGATATTGACATCTAATGCCTGTAAAATATGAAGAATTTTTTGTAATATCCTATTAATATTTTCAGGTACTCACAAGAGAAGCCAAGATAAAAAGATACAAGGAGATGAAGGAGCTAAAGGAGAAGCTGGCCACGTTGACCAGGGCAATGTCATCACCCAACATTGATGATGAAACCAAGCGCGAATACTTCACTACAATGCTACTAAGCTATGTGAACCAGGCGGTGGATGAACTTGACAGTATAGAACAAGAGAGGCCAATATTGGAGTATATGGGGAAACATGCTGGAGGTGGGTATTTGCTTATATGGCTAATTGGCTCAATTTTCCATTAGGGATATGCTTGGAATTTCCCATTCGCTTATAAATTTTGTTTGGGGTTGACATATTGACAAAACTTTACCCAAACTATATTCAACGTTGATGATGAGTTTGTAATTTCTGGTTTGGCTTTCTCAGAGCAAAAGCCACCGCAACGTGAACGTGCTCCTCCATTAAAGCCTGTCATCATCACCCGTGATGCTGTGCAGAAGGCTGTCTTTGGGGCAGGATACCCCTCACTTCCCACCATGACTGTTGAGGAGTTCTACGACAAGCGAGTAAGAGATGGACTGTAAGTATGATATCCTTACATTTTATAAGACCAAGTCCTGTATAGCGCCTAATTGAAAGAGAGGGAAAGGAAGGGAGTGAGAGATATGGAGGGAAAAGGAGAGGAAGAGAGGGAAAGGGAGAGATAAATATAGAGGGAGAGAGGGAAATAGAGAGGTAGGGGGAAAGGTAGAGAGGGAAGGGGGGAATGAGCGAGACAAAATTCGTTTATTTGTGACAGGAATCTCATTAGATGGTAATATAGCCGTCTAATATGAAACCACGCTAACCTGGTAAGAGGTAATTTACCTCTTGTAATTACTACACTGGTCCGCGAACTCTTTGCATTGCTGGTAGGGTGGTAACTAGCCACGGCTGAAGCTTCCCACTAGACCAGGCTAAGTCAAATTTGAAAAAGCTATTTCCTAAATTTACCCAGCTACGAGCACCTAAGACTTCTGGAAGTTTCAGTGCAAAAAAGGCTACTCTTACAAGTCTTACTCCTTTTCATATCCTGTCCTATTCAACTCTAGTAATAAATAAATAAAAAACTGTTTACAGCTTCCCCAGTGCTGGTACCAATATTCCCCACACCACTATACAAAACACTGAAGCCGATCCAAATGAAGCTGAGCAAGTAGCAAAGGTAATTTTTTTATTAAAATAAGCTATTATAGCATTGTTAGATATCTTAGTTCCATGTAATCTTTGCATAGCATAAAATGAAGTCAAGGTTTATGTAATACATCCATATTAGAGTAGCGAAAAGAAGAGAAATTCAAAGATTTGTAATGTGATGTAACCAACATATTTTTATGGGCTTAAATCTCGAATTTGATTTAGATCAAAATTGCCCTAATCAGCATTTCATTAAAATGGATATCTCGGAAGATATCAGGGATTTAAAAAGAGGACACAGCGGCAGGTGATTATTTATTAGTGTTAATAAAATAAATCGTATTCTTTTAGGAGCGTCTGACGGAAATGGACGACCCTGAAGAGTTGGCGAGGAAACGGAACATGGACGAATATAAGGACGACCATCGCAGAGGGTGGGGCAACAGACACAATAGGAGTTAACTTCTCTTCGAAATTTTGTACAAGTTTATTTAACATGCTAATATGATAACAATAAAATGTTTTTACAACTGTGTAATTTGTATTATATTTGCTATGTCCCCATAATCTGAATAGAAATCTTGGCGGCTTGATCCGAGAAGAACCCACAACAAACTCAGTCGGGTATTTTTTTGTTACCATCATCATTACAATATCATATTAGTTTACTATATTTTAATTAAAATTAGAGCGATTCATTCACTCCCAGGCGTTTCTATCGTCTAAGTAATCTTGCAACTTATAATACGATTTTTCTGTCAACTTTCTTTTAACAAAGACTTTGAATTTATTAATTGACATCTTTAGAACGTCTTGTGGGAGTTTATTATAGAAACGTATACAGTTTCCCTTAAATGAGTTGTTAATCTTATGCAGCCTACTTTTATTAATTTTCGACACTTTTAATGTTTCAACGACAATTACATTTTTATTTCAAAATTACTTAACGAATTTTAAATCATCAATCTAAATTACAGATAGTTGTTACTATTATGAATTGTCGGTTGCTGTTATTGCTATTTTACAGCGGTAGGCGTAATTCGGACAGACGCTTCTATCTCTACCCAGTGATTAATGTGCGATACATGTATACCGTTGACAGGAAGCATATAACCTTAAACCTATCCATTAAAATATTTTATTCATGACTAACATTATCATATTAATATAAAATTTAAATAATAACCTAAGCATTTCTCAGATTAAACAATTCCAAAATTAAATAGTTCAACTGTTATTAGTCTCAGTAATCACTTTTGGCGTTCCAATAAGTGCGCTTTTTTATTTTTCCTACATACTTTAATCAATGACAAATTCCGATGTAATTTAAAATAATCTGTAACAAGTTATTAACATTGCTATCTTTTCTGCACATGTCCAATATTTATGGTGTTTATTCTGTAAACTTACATACTAGTAAATATTATGTAGGAAATTAGTATTCCTATGTTTAATATTCTAAACAAACAAAAGTATTGAAAATAAAATAAGCACATAATTTACTTTTTATTCCATCCCAAATAATAGCAATTTACCTTATGTTTGAAAGAACTAGAATCTAGGGCCGAAATAAATGTAATAACAGACGTATGCTTATGAATTTGATATAAAAATATGTTTTAATCTAACTTACCTACTTCTCTTGCCCGTTAAATGAAAAATAAATAATTACAATATTCAATCTATGTCTATACATGTCTGTCGTAATAAAAGTCTTGTCTTAACAAAAAAAAATCATTTTAAACATTTTAAAATTTAAAAAGCCGAGTAAGTAGAGTATAAGCCGGTCTAAAAAATATGGATTAAAAATTGTTAATATAAATATTAGGTGTATTAATCAATTTAGATAAATAAAGTTTGAGTATCGCCTGCTAAATATCCTTTATCCGAAACGTGAAGTTTACTCGTCATACAAATAGAAAGATATTTTTAATTTTTGTTAACAAAAAACAACAGTATTATTATTTAACTAAAGCAAATAAGAAAAATTTCGTATTCTAAGCACAAAAATCTGTATTGTGTGCTTTAAATAATAGCAGTAAAGTAGTATTACGCATAGTAATGTACCATATCCATGTATACATACATCTAGAATCTAGTACAACCAAGGTTATCTACAATTAAATCGATTCGTTAAATATACAAAATTGATATGTTTGTCTGGTTTTGACGTTTGTGACGGACTCGTATTTACATAAGTAATTATAAGTATATAAAAATCATTTTCGCTTCGTAGACATGATGAAGTCAATCTCGTTTCTCGTGGAACCATCGGGACTAAGCCAAGTCCACTTTCGATGTGGCCGTTTCCTGAAAAAGGAGTTCATCATGTAGAGGCCCTCCCTTTCCATGAAATCGGCCAGCATTTGACCTCTCTGGTTCCGTTGCCCGTATCCAAATTGCCCCACTCTCAACTCTGCCCCACTTCGTTCGCCGAGTTTTGCGTTGAAATCTCCCATTACAATATTGTAGTGTGTCCTAGAGGTATGTATGGCTCTTGATATATCCTCATACATAACCTCTACATCATCATCGGGATACGATGATGTGGGTGCGTAAACCTGTATGACCTTCAACGAATACCGTTTGGTAATTCTGAGTATAAGGTACGCTACCCTACTGGACACACTGTTTACTTGGACAATATTGTTAACGAGAGATTTGTGGACGAGGAACCCGACACCACCTTGGGATTGGTGTTCACCCTCCCGGTAGTATAGCAAGTTACCGGATTTGAGAATTATCGTGTCCTCCCCCTCTCTACGGACTTCGGATAATCCCACAATATCCCAGTGTAACTTGCTCATGGCTTCTTCCAGCTCGAAGACTTTTTCGTCGGTCCTCAAAGTGCGTGCGTTGTATGTTGCCAGGTCAAGTCGTCGGGGTTGGCAGCGGAATCTCTTCCGGAGATTCTTAGCACCCCCTGCCCCGCCGTTACCGAAACCGCTGCCAGAGCTTGGAATAGCGGGGCTGCCGGGGACTGGGGGCCGTTGCTGCCTTGTCATCATCATNATACCTGGGACACATAGTCCAGCTAGGTAGGTCCAATTTCGAGAAAGAGGTCAACCGCCGAATCCAACTCGGTTGGGCAGCGTTCGGGAAGTTCCGGAAGACTTTTTCGTCCAATATCCCTCAGTGCCTGAAGACCAAAGTCTTCGAACAGTGCGTGTTGCCAGTGATGACCTACGGTTCTGAGACGTGGTCGCTGACTATGGGCCTCATGCGGAAGCTCAGAGTCACTCAGCGTGCGATGGAGAGGGCTATGCTCGGAGTTTCTCTACGCGATCAAATCAGAAATGAGGAGATCCGTAGCAGAACCAAAGTCACCGACATAGCTCTACGAATCGCGAACCTGAAGTGGCAATGGGCGGGGCACATAGTCCGACGAACCGATGGACGTTGGGGTCGGAAAGTGCTGGAATGGCGACCCCGCACTGGACGACGCAGTGTAGGAAGACCCCCCACAAGGTGGACCGACGATATAAGGAGGATCGCCGGTAGCCGCTGGAGCCAGGCGGCACAAGATCGGGTCTTGTGGGCATCATTTCGTGAGACCTATGTCCAGCAGTGGACGTCCATCGGTTGAAGCGACGACGACGACGAAAAATCATTAAACGTATTATATATATCCATGAAATATTATTTACATACATACTTCTTAGTTAGTTAGTATAGATGGCAACCTAAAAAAGTCTTGTTTATTTTTAAAAATATAAAATTTTAAAAATGGAATATCGAAGACGGTCAATAGGTAAAGGGGATGAGGCCAACTAGAGGGCTGCGCGGCAAAACGCACAAGATGGCGTACGTTTTTTTCTTGCATGTTTTTCACAAATACAGTTTTATCTTTTAAAATAGTTTTGTGTAACTTTAAAATGTGGTGAGGCGCTCGACTACATAAAGTAACCGGAGGAAGATATTATAACATTAATATATATTTAAATAATGTATATGAAACGTGAGTCATTGATATATATTATTATTTTAGTTCAATATTATATTTATCAGTGTTATATATCAGTGTATATATATGTCTTTTTGAATGGGTTAGATGCTTTTTCATTAATATATATATACTTTAGTATAGATATAAATGTATATTAGCGAAGTATATCTTATTAATTCGAACGAGTGTGCTTCGGCAAGCCTATAGTTTGTATTTCGATCCCGTTTTTCATTCGGAGAGTTTTGTCGTCTTGAATGGTACTTTGTGGAGGCTTTGTAAGACATCGTACTAAATTATGATTTGGGTATATGTTGTTGTTACAGCTGGGCTTGTGATAATCTGTGGTAACCCAAAGTGGTACAAACATGCAAATAATTTTAAAATTTCATTAAATATAGTATCATTTTTGCCAAACTAAATACACTTTTATAGCAAATGAGTTTTAAAATACTACTTGGTACTAATTGTATTACTTTTATACATATAGTTAACTGTTTAGATGTTTTAAACGAAGACAGATGATAGTAATAATGACACTTTTGATGATGGGACGGAAAAAAATCGACCCTGATTTAAAAAAAATCATATTTTAAATTTTTTTTGTTAGTATTATTAACGCTCCATCATATTAGTATAGCTAAAACAGCCACCATTTGCGGGCGTGCCAGCGGCTAGAGGTCGTTGACCCGGGCGAAACGTCAGCTGTTTTAAATTTTGTGTTTCAGAGCTTTTGCTGATGTCCTAATACACTATGTACCAAAGGTATCGAAAGGGTTAACCTTGTCAGTACATAGTTAACTTTGTGTGTAGGTATAAAAATACTTATCCAAAAAAATATTATTTTTACACACAAAGTCGTGAATTTCCAGTAGTGTAAATGCGATCTATACCTTAGGTACTTATTTTCCTTATTCCTGATTGCTTGCTGCTCCATTTACGTCTATGTGAGGGCAATTACTTACGAATGCTACATTGCCGTATATAGATGCCTAAACGATTAGAAATAGCTTGTAGACTAATATGTATAGATTGCTTTGGCACTTTGTCCACATGTTATGTATACTAATCTATATATGTATCTATAATTCTTATGTGCGTGTGTACTGTGTGCGTGTGTCTGAGCTCCTTTTAAGCGGCTGGACAGATTTTGCTGAATTTTGTTGTGTTTTTTTAGAAGTTTACGTTATGTAATTCAACATCAAACGTCTCTCTATTAAATGACCTTTAAATTATATATAAGAGTATTCTGGACATTTCTTAAAACTATGTAAAGGTATCTGCAAAACCGATTTGTTTTATTGTGTTAAAAATTGATATGTTCATCCTTGGAAATGATTTTTGGACCATTCGACGTGAATACGTCTTTAAAAATGCGATTATAGATAGATTTCCATTTATGAGAAAAATGAGCTATCACGTAATTTATTGTAAATTTTTTATATATAATAAAGTCCGTGTTTAATTACTTAAAAAAATCTCATGTTTTGTACAACTTAAAATCGGTCGGTAAATGAAATTGCATAATCATCGATTATGAAGTGGTGTAAGTTCAATTGACAGAGGTAGGTGGGATAGCAGATGGATGACGATCAGTATTTTGTTATTTTTCATTTATTTTATACTATCTGTATCCCGCGGTTTCACCCGCGGACGATTTGCATGGTTTCCCCTCCGTGTTTCCACTACTCGTTAATTAAAAGATAGATATTAAAAAATTAGAGAAATGTTCAGTGCATAACCTGTGAGAAAAAAATAAATACGACTAGGCTGTATGACTCCGTATCATTACCCGTATTTTGGCGAATTAAAAAAACAACAAAAACAGCAGTAGCGCCATCATAGGAGTTGAACTTGTAAATAAAATGTAGCCTATGTACTATTCCAATTCATACTCTAGCTGTGTATTAATATTTTGAAACACTACCACATGCAGAGAATAAGTGAATTCTTGTAATCAGTATCTTGTAATGACAATGTAATTGTCGTCTAAAATAAAATGTTATGTGTTGTTATGCGTATTTGTTAACAAAATTATATTAAAATGAAGTATATTTCAAGCAATATTTGATTTTTCAAAATTGAAATTAAACGATTTTTACAATTGTCTAATTTTGAAAGTCCATTTACAGCACATAAATATGTGTCATCGTAGTCTAATTAGCCAAAAGCAAATTTATATAAACAAATTCAATGTATTTTTAAATCTGCCTCATTGGTATATTGGTTAGTATGTTCGACTACAGACATGAGGTCCTGGGTTCGAGTCCCAGGCCGGACCAATTTAAAAATCAATATTGAGTTTTCTATTAAGATTTTATCATTATTTGTCCGAATTTGGGAAGTTGGCGGTGTGATCCACCCCCGTGCCGCGGAGAACAAGTTAAGTCGTCGGTCCTGCGCCTGATCTTTCTCCGGTCGTGTCGGATTTCCGTTACATCGGACTATCGGCGAGTGAAGGAATAGAGAGTACACTTGTGTACTATGCCTGCCAATCCGCAGTGGAGCAGCGTGGTGGGTCTATGTTCTAATAACCCTCGCTCCTCGGAGCGAGGAGGCCTGTGCCCAGTAGTGGGACGTTAATGGGCTGCTACTTACTTTTATATATATATATGTGGACAGCTATAGGAGCAAAGAATTTATTACGTTAAGTAAGGACTTTAACAAATCGCTCGCGGCGGAGGGGGAATCCCTATTGCGATACATATTGACGCACAACTAGCGGTCGCGTCCATAACACAGCCACACTTTATTTTAAACGAAAAGAGGGCATTACAAGTTCTATTTCTTGTCCCGTAATATCTTAATTCCGTTAAGAGGACATCGTTATTTTCTTAAGTTCTTCATAACCTTTGCAATCGCAAAAGGTTAAATATATTTAATCCTACATATCAGATAACTATATTTGTTTAAAATTACACGTGCTGTTGATATTTCACTTGACGTAGATATCGCCACCTTGAATCTCGTACATAAATGGTGAAGTCATCCCATGTTGCCATATGAGAAGCTAATACCGGAAGCGTTTTCACTTTGACGAGTGAGATCGCACAACTTCCTTATACTCCATTGTAATTTTATTACTAGCGTTTCCTGTGGTGTCACCCACGCTGTTCCCAATGTCGGTTGAATATGAGGAAATTCGGACACAGGGCCGGTTTTTTAGAGGGGCATTTTTATTGATGATATACTTCTTTTGGCGCGTTAGGGAAAAACGATGAGAGTAGATTTTTACAATGCACACTGTCACTCAATACCTTCACCCTGAAGTTAGCTATAGTCATCTATTTAGTTTTTTGAAAATATTTTTTACTTATTACGCCAAGTATAACTTCTAACGCGTACATAAGTACACGAATTTTTTTTATTGCTGACAGTATAGCACTTGACTGTGATCTCACCTGATGGTAAGTGATGATATAGTCTAAGATGGAAGCACGCTAATCTGCTAAGAGGCGATATACCCCTTATGGTTCCTACACAGCATCGTACTAGAACACAAATCTCTTTGTTTGGCAGTTTGGACCTTCGAAAGAGTCCTCCCCATAACACTTTGAAACTATTAAAAAAATTAAAAGTGCGTGCGTACAAAATACACATGTCAGAAGTGAAACTTCTTTGGCAAACTTTTAATTTTTAAGTGTTGTTTATACTTATACAAACCGAGAATTAGAGGAAGGGAAAAAGGAAGATATGTTAGGAATTTCATTGTCATTAAAATATAATATTTTATTGAAATCTCAAATGACGAATTGTGAATAAAAATGTAACGTGTTTTTTGTCAGTATTAGAAGTCATTACTATATTTTATTTTTGAATTTAAAATTTAGAAAAAAGAATTTATGAAGTATTTATGAAAAGTAGTATATTAAATTATTGAATGAGTGGCAAATTAAAATGCCACATGTTATTTGTAAATATTAAAACTATCTAACCTTCAAACGAATTTGCATAAAGAACGCTGCACATCTTCGTGACGCTAATCACGCGATTCATCCGTAAAAATTTAAAGAAGTTTTACTTCAAAAATTGTAATTTGTTTCAACCAATGTTTGTGAGCAGAGATAATTCACTTTACTAAATGGATAATTTCTTTCCAATGCGTATACATTCAGAAATATCAAGGGAAGGAAAGTAATCTTTAAGTTGATGGACTAGATTGCCATGAATTATCCATAAGAAATCTTTGCCTGTCTGTGTATCTATAAAACAATAATTATTACTGGCACAGATGACAAATTTATGTCATATTTTGCGAATCTTAGAAGCTTTTGCAAGTTTATTTTCATAAAAAACAACTTTATTGGTGCCTGCTCAGGATTCTAACCCTCGATTTTTCTGAATGAGTATCCACACGTTTCACTACTAGACCCTACAGATATTTTTCCTTACAAACATACAACGTGTAAGAAGGTAGAAGCCTATTAATGTTCCACTGCTGGGCACAGATCTACTCACTCATACGTGAGAGGGTTTTACAGCATAGACCCCCCACGTTGGGTGTCTAATGCGGGTTGGGAGGCATAGTACACAAGTGTATGCGTTAATACAAGTGCATTCTCTATTAATTCAGTCTCATAGAGGTCGGTAAGTAAGTAGCAGCCCATTAACGTCCCACTGCTGGGCACAGGCCTCCTCAATCCAAGGAGCGAGGGTTTTTTAGAGCTTAGACCCACCACGCTTCTCCACTGTGAATTTGCAGGCATAGTATACAAGTGCACTCTCTATTCCTTCACTCTCATATTCCAATGTGACGGGAATCCGATACGACCGGTAAGAGGTCAGGCGCAGGACCGACGGCTTAACATCGCCAACTTCCCAAATTTGGGCAAATATTGAGAAATCTTAATATCTTGAACCCAGGACCTCATGTCTGTAGTCGAACATGCTAAGCACTAGACCAATGAGGCAGTTCTCATAGAGGTATGTGACGGCAATTCGACATTTGCGGAGAGAGATCAGGCGCAGGAGCGACTGCTTAACGTGCTCTCCGAGGCACGGGGGTGAAGCACACTGTCAACTATACATCACAGGGCTAATATTGAGAAAATCTTAATAGAAAACTCAAACCCAGGACCGTATGTCTATAGCCAAACATGCTGACCGTTGGACCAATGAGTCAATTAATTTAACGCGTAATGGAAATTTTTACCTATTGAGCTATAAGAAGTTTCACTTCAAAACAGCAACTAGGGAATTCCTCCCTTTTACGGAACAGGAAGATAGATTTTCCTCTATAGAGTACAGAGAAAAGAAAATACCGGATATTGCTAAGTGCAACGTTGGCTATATATTATAAATTATGACAGCAACGAGACATCATGTACGTGAATCGTCAAAGAGAAATCGCTTCCTGTCATTAGAAAAACCAAGAAAACATCACAGTATACAAAACTATAGTATATACTCGTATTAGATACCTTACACATGAGATTGGCTTTTTGTCGTCCTGACCACTTTGATCTGAAATATCTCCTCTTTGCTTGAGAATTCCAATTCACATTTATTAATTCATTTAGCTGGTGCATTTGAGTTTTAAAAACAGTCATTTATTTGTTTTTTCTTCATGATTTTATTTCAACATCAAATATCGGTGTACACGAGTACCAGTTCCACCATGGCATCACTGTTGCAGAGACAGATCGAAGGAATAATGATGTGTACGGCGCTGGTATCGCAAAAGAAAGTACGGTACGTTTTTGGGTTCAACGTTTTCGTTCTGGGAATATCAAGCTTCAGGACCAACCCCGTGGACGACCGGAGACCAAAGTGGAAAATGAAGAACTAAAGGCTATTGTTGAAGCGGATCCTAAAGCGGAAAACTGTATTTGTAATCAACTTGCAAAACAAAGCAAAGAATCTTGTTGTTATGTTTATCTCATAAATTAAGCGAATCGAACACAATAATGAGGAGATTTTAATTCGAACTATTCTGCTTATCTCTGTCTGTTTCTTCAGGCTAATCTCTGAAACTTCTGTATTGATTGTTCAACATCCTGAGGGTAACGCAAAAGCTAGTAATAAAGATAATACTATAAATAAGGTTATTAAAAAGACAGATTTAATAAAAAAAACTACACATTAATTAAGGTTATTAGAAATTACTTCAAAAAAGTGTAATTCTTCCCGATAAACGGAATTTTCACTTATAGTTTGTTCCCTTTCTAGAAGTTTCTATGGGAAATTCCAAGCACCTGACATATAAAACACCTGAGCGACAGCCAATCGGGATTAGGTGAAGCTAGTTTACAACATACAGTTGGAAAAAGTTGTTAACAAAAAAGGTAAGTGGTTGTTTAATAACGTCGTACTGGTGGGCACAGGTATCCTTTAGGAGCATAAAACCACCATGCTGCCCCACTGCAGGTTGGCAGGGTACACCAGAAATATTCAAAGTATATGCACACAGGTTTTGTCACGATGTTTTCCTTTAAAACACAATGATGGATTTTATATAAGGATAACTATATAGTATATATACAGTCGGAAAACGTCGAGAATGGTTTTTATTAAATGCGATATTGTATCTCTTATCTCCATATCACGTGTTTCTTCTTATTGCAGTCGTGTATATTGTTTTGTTCGCGGCGCTGTTTGTTGTGTTGAAATTGTGTTATTTGAGTTATTATGTTGCAGTGCGACAGTAATTCTATAAAGGTAACATTCATACTATATTCTATCATTAAATTTTATCGTCCCAATAAGGTAACCTTGAATTAACATAAACAAAAACAGAATCATTGTCTTTATATGACTGTATAAGTATAAAGAATATATATCAATACGTATACCTGGAATTTTTGTAAAGGGCTAGTGTCTAGGGTAGTTAAACAAAATATAATTAAAGTTTATAAGAACCCACGGCAATTAATTTATGTAATATGATAATAATATATTTTATACGCTGTGTGGCCTTTTNAGAGGTTAATGCCTTTTTTTTTCTCGCTGGGAAATGCTTTTATGCACTGACCCCGACCGTGTGTCAGGAGTGTGGGACTCGGCGAACAAGCAGACCTCGCAATACCCACTAAAACCCAGCGGAACCCTCTTCATCCATGAATGAAGCACCAGGGGTTCAACTTTCGCATTCATCCCTGGTGCCCCGGATGAATCCGACTGAGGATTCTCGACGATGGACGGACTTACGCTTAAAAACGCTGCCTTGTAGCCCGCCTCCTCCGGCGGTATGAGGGAGCATCCATTGCAATCTCCCTCTCTCGTTCGTGGGTCTCCTTCAGTGAGATGATCGTCTCACCGAAGAGGGCCAATCCCGCCCAGCACCTCTCACTCGAGAGCATCGCGCCTAAAACGCTGTCCAGTGAGAGGTCCGCGCCGATCAGCGCAACCAAGAGGTGACGATGAGGTCCCCAGGCTGCACAATCTGCCAAAGTATGCTGTGCCGAATCGATGGCAGCACCACACTCATGGCAGGCCGGTGATTCCTCGCGACCAATTCTGTGCAGGAAGCATCTGCGTCACAAAGATAATATCGAGTACCAAGTCTAAGCTAAATACCACTGACTGACTGATTCATCGTGATATTTCTAAGATATTATAAAAAACAAAAATGTACTCTCGGTTAACTTGCAAGTCGAGTCATCACAACAAAAGAAGACAAGGATAATAAATTAATAGAAATGATTGCATATTAAATCGAATTTTAAGCTATTGGTTTAAGGTGAGTTTTAAAATAGCAAAACAATTTAAATTTGCAATAACAGTCACTGATATTTTATGACAGCAACTAATATTTCAAAATATTTTTTTTATTGCTGACAGATTATAGATTATAGATTATTATATATATAGACAGGTAAGTGATGATACAGTCTAAGATGGAAGCGCGCTAATCTGTTACGAGGCGATATACCCCTTGCGGTTTCTACACAGCATCGTACCGGAACACAAATCTCTTTGTTTGACGGTGCGTCTTTGCTGGTAGGGTGGTAACTAGCCAAGGCCGAAACCTCCCACCAGTCCAGACTCAGGACCTCCGCTAGCAAAGCGAATACTCGCACCACTGCCCCAGCGAGGCCGTCAAAATCATAATATTCTTTACTCAAATAGGCTCTAAAAGCACTTTCGAATCGTCATTGGTCTGTTCATTGTTAACAAACCTACCACCGGCTCGGGAAGTTGATTCCGCTGAGAAGAAAACTGCAAGGAATTCAGCGGTTACTCCTTTAAATGTAGTTTTTGTAGGTTTAAATGGGAACAGCAACTCATATTTTATAACAGTAACAGATGTTTCATAACAGTAACGGATATTTCATAACAGTAACTGATATTGTATAAGGGTAACTGATATTTTTACTTAGTGACTAAAATACAATAAATGTTAAAATAATCAATATCAACAATGTACTTGCTCGATACACAGTTTTTATGGAGCAGGTGGTAAGTTCTTGTATGGACAGTATCGAACCTAACTCTAATAACAACGTTCTAAGCACTAAGCCATCAAGGTTTGATTCATTATGCATACATGATGTCAATAATAGATAATAAATACTTTAACAGCTTATAGTGTCAATTCAATGTCATCACACATGGTGCTACATAATAAACCATAGGGCGGCCTTGTCACGCTTTTAATGGATGTCAAACAAATAGCTTACGTCTTAACAAATAATATAAAGGAGAGAGTGTTTGTTCATTACGCATTTATGATCGCTGAATCTATTATAATGGATATAGAGTTAAATTCGTGGCCACGGTTATAGGCCACTTTATCTTAATCAAAATCGGAAAACGAAATATTTTTTGTAAAATCAGTCTATTTGTTAAAAATTAAAAAAAAATGTATACACGTGGAGGAAGTAAAACCTCTTTCGCTATGTTGTATTAAATTATATGATTCATTTTTATTCTTCTTATTCATCTAGAAGTCATGTGTATAAGCTAGTATTCTTATACATATAAGTAAGTAAGTAAGTAGCAGCCCTTTAACGTCCCACTGCTGGGCACAGGTCTCCTCACTCCGAGGAGCGAGGGTTTTTAGAGACCGTAGACCCACCACGCTGCTACACTGCGGATTGGCAGGTACAGTACACAAGTGCACTTTCTATTCCTTCACTCTCATAGTCCGATGTAACGGGAATCCGACACAACCGGAGAGAGATCAGGCGCAGGACCGACGGCTTAACGTGCTCTCCGAGGCACGGGGGTGGATCACACCGCCAACTTCCCAACTTCGGGCAAATATTGAGAAAATCTTAATAGAAAACTCAATATTGATTTTTGAATTGGCCCGACCCGGGACTCGAACCCAGGACCTCATGGCTGTAGTCGAACATGCTAACCACTAGACCAATGAGGCAGTTTCTTATACATATACTTGTAAATATATATACCTATGTAGTTGCCTGAATGTTTTATCAACTCTGTCATACCATAATAAGTAACGTCTGCTATATCCTTTATGTTGAATAAATAATGACATATCAATGACACAACGATTACTCTCCGCTGTGGCTCTCTCTGATATTATTTAATATGGACATGTATAAATTAGACATAAAAACGTGCATGTCGTCTCTGCATAAAATATATCCGCCCCTATATACATCAAATCAATAATATCTTTATTCAAGAAGGCATATTAGAGCATTTTGAATCGTCAAATTATATTTTTTTTCGACACTCTGATTCTAATATACGTCTGATGATGGTACTCATAAACGGCTTAAAATGTAAAGTTACGATCCGCCCTGATCCAAGAAGAACCCACAACAAACTCAGTCGGGTATTTTTTTTTTTACCATCATCATTACAATATCATATTAGTTTACTATATTTTAATTCCAATTAGAGCAATTCGTTCACTCCCACGCGTTTCTATCGTCTAGGTAATCTTGCAATCAGGAATTTTAACAAAACTTAACCAACTTTTCCGGAGTGGGCGACCAAAAAAAGTGTGGATGAATTGTGTGAAAGAGGATATGTGTATAAAGGGTGTGAAAGTAGAAATGACAGCAGATAGAGTGAAGTGGCGAAAGGAAACATGCTGTGCCGACCCCACCTAGTGGGATAAGGGCAATAAAAACAACAATCAAATACATGGTAGTGTGTGTACTGTGTCTTTTATTGATTTAATGTATTTTTATGCATTATTTAAAATTTGTCATTGTTTAGCCCGTCTCTATATAAACTATAAATGTAGAAAATTTCATACACCTCCGCGCAATTTTTGTAAAAAAAGGTATAAAATGTTTCCTTCACGTATTAATATATTAATTTTATAATACCTAACACTTTGTTATCAGACCATAGCTCTAAATTGTGAATAAAAAAAAATGTCATACTTCAATGTAAGACTACTAAGGGGCGCTACGAGCGCGGATACGTTTATGGCGGGAAAGAAAAATGTCAATGCATAACTAGTCTAAGGAGATTAAATATACATATTTTTTTATACAATGCACAATATATATAATTTGGGACTCTTCAAGAGTTAAATATTAAATACTCAATTATTTAATATTTAACTTTTTTCCATAGATATTTTATTCTTAGAAATAACGCAAAATGGCGCCAAAACCGTTTCATACAAGCCCGCCATTTTGTTTTATTTTAGAGTTGCAAAGAAAACGTCTTTGGATTGGTTGAGATTATTTGATGATAATATGTTATTATAAGAGAGAAATGGCTTTATATTAAATTGTATTCGTTAAATTACATAATATTAATTCACATTTTCGGAGAGTTTTCTTTATTGTTTTTTTTATTTATTTTAATTAACGGTTATAAAAGGCACAAGCTTAAAGCACTTGTTAAAAGTTTATTTTAAACATGTCGAGCATTTATCTTTAAATTGGCTCGCACATAACTTTTTAATAATTATGAGGTAAAAGTAAACTTATACAGAAAGCTTAACTACTTATTACGTAATGTGTTTACGTACATAAATAAAATTGTACTATCTGTCTGTGGTAATAAAATAAAAGCTTTCCTTTATAGTTTCTTTTAGAATACTAGATATTCTCCGCGGTTTTACCTGTAATTTAAGACGCTTTTCTTTCTTAATTAGAATAAGTTACTCCAGGTCCAGTAGCTTTTGTGTGAAAATGTTGGTAACATATATACATACAGTCAAAACACAAATGTTTCTTCTTTATAATATTAGATAATATTTTTTGTGATTATCACAGTCGGCTCAAGTCAGTGGAGAGATTCTAGTCGACGAAATTGTAGAGTCGCTCACAAATTTGCAGGTCAAGTAATACTATTCTCAGATTCTTCATTATTATATTACATACTTTGAATGACTTAAAACACAATACAAACTAAGAACTGTCACTAAGCGAATATTGCTTCATTCTCCTATGCTACCCTTCTTAAACCAAACGCCCCGCTCAAAAATAATAAGTTCACCAATTACAGTCGTCGTGAAAACGACGACTAAACAAATAGCGTTAAACCGGATGTGGTGCATGTAAACGTTTCACTGATATGATTACAAAGACCTCAGCATAATAAACAAATATAGTAATTTAATAGCAATTCACAAATAAAACAATAATGATCGCTAACACAAAGTCTCGGTGTATATAACAGTTTATCCTTACTGATGTTATAAATGCGAAAGTTATTCTGCTTGTCGGCTTTCACGACCAACTATTGAACCACTTGCAGTGAAACACTGCAAATAGCGTTTATGGTACATTAAAGTGTTTATGGGTAGGTGTCTTATTTGTAAAAACATACATAGCATCACGCCTCATTCCCATACCGTAGACAGAGACAACATCCTTTCACTTGCCACGATCCTTGCATATCTCCTTCGCTTCTTTCATTCTCATTAAACCTTTCATAAAAGTTCGTCGGTTTAGAGTACTCTTGACCTGACCGTTATTTAAAATGTCCTGGATTTGGTCCAGGAACGTTCGCCTTGGTCTTCCCCTTCCAACTTTCGCATTCACTCTTGACTCATAAATCCTTTTTGTCAGTCTCCTTTCATTCATTCTCTCTACATGCCCAAACCGTCTAAGCATACCTTTCTCAATTTTAGTCACTACATCTTCTTTTATACCACAACTTTCTCTTATCACACTATTTCTTACTGTGTCACTCAATTTTAATCTACTCATGCTTCTCAACGCTCTCATCTCTGCCGCATTTATTTTACTTTTGTGATTCTTCTGCCATACCCAATTTTCACTACCATACATAAGTGTTGGCACCAACACTCTATTCACAGCCAGTCTGACGTTTGAGACAGGCGTGCAGAGCACCATTTACAATATTCCCTGCATTTACTCTCACATGTTCCATCTTTTGTAAATTTAGATCCCAAGTATACAAATTCTTTCACCTCTTCCACTTGTTTCCTATCTATCAAAATTTTGCCATTCATCATAGATTTATCTCGTTCAAAAAGCATAACTTTCGTTTAGTTTACATTCACTTTCATTCCTTTCCCTTTCAAAGCTTCATTCATAATATTTAGCGTCATGTAAAAACATAAGCCTAATTTATGAATATTTGATACCTAGAAACACTATTCCACACAGTTATATTACACAAACGAAACAGAACGTGAGCTTAAATGCATCCAGTCATGGAAAAGTTTGCAACGATTAAGTAAGCAAAAATGATTTATTCTTTATAAATATGCTGATGAATGCGGACCGGATTTAATTGCATATTTGCATATCCTCGTTTACCATTCTAAATGCAATATTTTTGTGTTAATTTTTTTCAATACACTTAAACACACTGACAGCCCTTTTGTATCATCATATTGTCTTATTATTTCATTTGTCAATAAAAGACCAATTCGGTCAATTTCGGTGAATGTGGCCTGGATGAAGGCACTGTTCATAGACCCATATCACGTTCAACGGCCCTAAAATTTCCCATCCCATATATAGCATTATTCCTCCCACTGTTCCTTTTCCTTTGTATTTGTTAACCCCTGTCTATAGTCCCTATTGTAAATATCTCTTATTAAATGTAATAGTATTAAGTAGTGAATGTTTTGAAAAAAGTGTTTATCATGTTTTGTATTATGTCGTTCCTAACCCTTAATTTTTTAACCGACTTCAAAAAAAGGAAGAGATTATCAAATCGTCTGTATTTTTTTTTTGTTTGTTATCTCATAACTTTCGACTGGGGGAACCGATCTTGGTGATTTTTTTTATATGAAAGATGCTGCTTGTCGTAGGGTCTCATTTTTTAAAATCCTGTTCTGATGATGGCATTCACGAGAAAACCGGATAAATCTTAAATTTGCATTAAGTATGTGCTCGATAAATGGACGAATAATTCAAGATCACTCCAAACGATTTCGATGATTCTTTTTTTACTTCAAGGGTTGTTTGATGATTTGTTGGTTAGGTTTTGATCATGGGAGCCATGACAAAGTAACGGAACTCTTCAATTCTTAGGAGCAAATTCACCTTCCGTAACTTGGGTATAGTCAAGTGATTGTCCTAGTTAAATATGATGATCAATGGAACTCCTCAACGGGTTACAGCAAGGGTGCGGTTTTTGGCAGAATATATAACTGTCTGTAATCAAATAGCAATTAGCTTACGTTTGTTGCTGCATTGCAATATTTATAAGGTGCATAAAGCGGTGGTAGGGGGGGGGGGGGGGGGACACGCGGCACACACCTACGTTCGCTGACGCCGACTCCAAAGAATACGCAATTATTTTTTACTTTTTAGAGCATATATTTGTAAGAGTTTGTTTTGAAGGCGGTTCTTTTTTTGTTAAATTTTTTATTTATTTTAGTGGTGGTGGTAAATGACTAAAGTGTCGACTATTTGTAAATTATCAAAATTTTGGTTTGCAATCACAGAAACCTTACAATCTTCTACGTGCCTTCTCATTGAGAGAGAACACCGTGCTCTGGCAGTAAGATGCAACATGATCGCACGCCGTTTTGGAAAATGTACAGGCCGTCTCAAAATGACGTTATTTCGCGCGTATTGCCTAAGGTATAATATATAAGTATTGTAAATATAGTAAATGGTGCTCTACACGCCTTTATGAATAGCCAGATGGTGTCTTAAAGGGCTAGACTGGCTGTGCATTCTGGAGTGTTGGTGTCAACACTTATGTATGGTAGTGAAAGTTGGGTATGGCAGAAAAATCAAAAAAGTAAAATAAATGCGGTAGAGATGAGAGCGTTGAGAAGCATGAGTGTATTAAAATTGAGTGACAGGTATGCTTAGATGGTTTGGGCATGTAGAAAGAATGAATGAAAGGACTGACAAAAAGAATTTATGAGTCAAGAGCGAATCCGAAAGTTGGAAGGGGAAGACGAAGGCGAACGTTCCTGGACCAAATCCGGGACATTTTAATTAAGGGCCAAGTCAAGAGTACTCTAAACCGACGAACTTGTATGAAAGGTTTAATGAGAATGAAAGAAGCGAAGNAATAAGAAATAGTGTGATAAGAGAACGGTGTGGTATAAAAGAAGACGTAGTGACTAAAATTGAGAAAGATATGCTTAGATGGTTTGGGTATGTAGAAAGAATGAATGAAAGGAAGGGGAAGACCAAGGCGAACGTTCCTGGACCAAATCCAGGACATGTTAATTAAGGGCCAAGTCAAGAGTACTCTAAACCGACGAACTCGTATCAAAGGTTTAATGAGAATGAAAGAAGCGAAGGAGATATGCAAGGATCGTGGCAAGTGGAAGGATGTTGTCTCTGCCTACCCCTATGGGAATGAGGCGTGATGCTATGTATGTATGTATGTATGCCTAAGCTTCAACACTTGTCAGCTTTGGTCAAAATTTTCTAAATATGCAGTTAATAACATCAAAGTGCAATATAATAATGCGTATCGTATTCTGATGAGATTACATAGATCACGTAGTGCATCTGCCATGTTTGCTAAATCCAGAGTACTAGATTTTTATGCAATGATAAGATTGCGTATTGCAAGATTCAGGAACCAAAAACGAACCACTGACAACATTATTGTTAAGATGTTGAACGAAAATTTCGACTGCTCAATTTTCTTTATTGCTGGCAGTTTATCGCTTGACTGTGATCTGTCTGATGGTAAGCGATGATACAGTCTAAGATGGATGCGCGCTAAACTAGGTAAGAGACGATATACCCCTTACGGTTTCTACACTGCATCGTACTGGAACACAAATCTCTTAGTTTTGGCGGGACGTCTTTGCTGGCCAAAGCCGAAAATAGAATCTTCTAAAATCGCTCTACCGGGGATCTAACCCGGGGTGTCTGCTAGCAAGGTAAATACTCTCACCACTGCGTCAGCGAGGCCGTCAAAGTTTTGGCATTCCGTGTACCACAATCCAAATAAATAGATTGAGGGTTTGATTTTTAATTACTTTATTTTATTTTATTTAACTGAGAGAAATAAACGTTCTTGTTGATATTAATAAATAAACATATGGATCACTTTACACGCCGTCAAAACCTAATAGTGGCTTCCATAGCTTGCATCGGCTGTTTCACTTGCGTGATTCCATAAATCCACACAACCTTCGTTTTGTAAAAACTTGTTGTTGAGAAGTTGTATAAAAAAGAAAGATTTAGAAGATTCTCGAGCAAAGAAGATGCGCGTTCGATATCTGAGCAAGTGTCAATAGTATTCTCTTTATAAAAAGAAATCTATGTCTTTTATTGTTTTCACAATCCGTAATTGTGGTTTTCAGTGATAAAAACATCGGATAGAACCATGTATATCCTTGAAGTAATTCTAGGGAATGCAAACCTGCAGCATTGCGAGAAGACCTCTGCCCAGTTGTGGGACCTAAAGAGGCTGCTAGTTTCCTTGCCTTACTTTACTTTTATATTTCTTTCTTTATCTGAATAATGTTGAAGAGTATAATACTCTATATATACAAGTTTTATTTTATAGTGGATCTCCATTAAATAAGATCTATTTAATAGAATCTATAATTGCAAACGCAGTAATTACATCTCGATGTGATATTTCCGAGAAGTAACCACCTGTTAAAGTCATTGCCTTGATGACTAGCGCATTTGTTATTACCTGTTTAGGTTTCTGTCATACACCCTGCTGAAATACCGCATGTAATTATAAAACAATTACTTCAAAAGTACCGGTTAAACTAATAACGTCTCATATTTGGGCNAAACCCAAGCCCCATCTTAGGTGACATATTCATGATGTTTTCGACAAAAAACACTGTGTTTCGCCTGTTTAAAGAATTAGCATCCGCTTAAGTCTCTGATATCTCCTAACATATCAACTTTAATGAAATACTGTTAAGGACAGATAGATAAACACTTTATTGCATACTTTTAAATTACAAAAGTAACAATTAAAAGTAATAAACAAAAGCATGTAACGGGCGACCTTTTCACTATTTAGTAATCTCTTTCAGGCAATCCTAATAAACAATCTATGCAATGTATTCAATTAAATAAGAAACAATAGTATTTATAAAATAGCTTAGATTTCTTTTTGTCTTTTGCTTAATCAGGAGAAGTTCGTATAAAACAGAAAAAAAACAAGGATATCAGAAATATTATTTCTAATGTAACCTCCTTAGTGCTTTTCACAACATAACCTTATTTAATGTAACCTTATGACATTTGACATAATTGTCAGCGATTGACAAATACATTTATATACTCCACTAGCAACTGCCCCATTGGTTTAGTGGTTAGCATGTTCGACTACAGACATGAGGTCCTGGGTTCGAGTCCCGGGTCGGGCCAATTCAAAATCGATATTGAGTTTTCTATTAAGATTTTCTCAATATTTGCCCGAAGTTGGGAAGTTGGCGGTGTGATCCACCCCCGTGCCTCGGAGAGCACGTTAAGCCGTCGGTCCTGCGCCTGATCTCTCTCCGGTCGTGTTGGATTCCCGTCACATCGGACTATGAGAGTGAAGGAATAGAGGGTACACTTGTTGTGTTACTATGCCTGCCAATCCGCAGTGGAGCAGCGTGGTGGGTCTATGCTCTAAAAACCCTCGCTCCTTGGAGTGAGGAGGCCTGTGCCCAGCAGTGGGACGTTAAAGGGCTGCTACTTACTTTACTTACTTACTCTACTAGCAGGCCCGACAGACTTTGTTCTGAAGATTTCAAAATGGAAGAGGAAAAATGGCGAACACGCCAAAAATAAAACAAAATACAACTTCATTAACATGAAGATACAACGAAGCTGCTAGTTGTCAAAATGTTAAGACACTAATAAACGTATGTAAGACTTTTTAAAATAGTGTTAGCGCTTTAATTGAAGTGCCCCAAGGACAATGGAAAATGACTTCGATATTAACATAGAAAACACGTCGTTGGCGGAATAATTGGGCCCGATTGGCACCAATAAAAGCCATAAATTAAATAAGAAGAAGACTTTGTTCTGTCAAAAAGATTTGGAATGTGGCAGATTTCAATTTTATGAATGATTTTCGAAATGAAATTACAGCAGTACTAAATATCTATAGCTCTTACATTTTGTGACTATTCAATTTAGTCGGGTTGTGATTATTCAATTGATTTTCAACTTTATTCAGCGGTAATAAAGTGCAAATTGACTCTTTGACGTTAGGAACACACCTATGTTGCTTAGACAACAGTGAGTACTTGTAATTTATTGAATAGCAATAAAGGTCAAATTGAAAAAAAGTTCCCCTGCAATTGTTCGAACTTTTCTCGCCGTAAAGACCATCCTTGGACTTCAACGAACATTTGGAAAAAGTATTGTCAAAATTGACCCAGGCGTTGTTGAATTATGCGCTTACCAACACATTTTGCGATACATTTTTATATTATAAATTTGTGTGTGTGTGTATTTTATAGGCATCATTAAAAAATATATATTGTCATTGTGAACTATCTATAACTATGTCGTACTATTCGGTCCGTGCAATTTTCCTAAAAACGTGTATTACATTTTTGCATCACGTAATATAAATTATTAAAGGTCACTTTAGTAATCACAGTGTGCTTATGTCTTTATTTCCGAGAAAGATCAGTCAGACAGACAAATTTGATGTCATCCTCTTGCACTGCTCGGTTAATGAACCCAGCCTGTTGACATGATTACAGTTTATATGCGGTTTTTTTACATTTTTAATAAACGAACTAGAAACCTTTCCTATTGATGCACGTAATGATAAAAACGCACACCAAGCAACGTGGTAAGGAAAAACCTTTTTTATAAACTATTAAATGAATCAGAAAGCCTAGAATATTACATACAAGTTTTAATTTTTATTATTAAAGATACGAAACGGGAAGCTTTCGTATTGATGCACGTAATGATTAAGGCAAAGTATTTTTATTATATTATATAATTACTGCATACGTAAAGTGATAATAATCAATTAAAATAACTTGGTTTTTCGTATTACTTCTTCTAAATCCATTTCAGTATAACATTTACAGAGAAATATCCCTTAAAATTACCTACTACCAACTTATTGGTATTGGTAGTGAAGACACAGTCTCAAGATGGAAAGGCGCCCATCTGATAGGGGGAGATTTACACAGCATCATATCTTTTGCTCGGTGGTAACTTTTTGCTAGTAGGATGGATAGATCGATAGATATAATACTCTTTATTTTACACCAGAAACCTGAAACAAGTATCACAGAAGCAAACTGAATAGATGGTACGATTATTAGCGATTTTCACTAGGCTAACTTAGGGTGGTAACTAGCCAAGGCCAAAGTCTTCCAGTCCAAACTCAGATGAATTAAAAAATGTAATTTGCCATGCTGAGATCGAACCCAGGACTTCTGCTAGCAAATATTCAATTTGTAATGTGATGTCGTAAAAAATATTTTTGTGTGCGATCTAAACCTTTCGAGATAGGTCAAATTAATGTACTACGGAATTGTATATCTTGAAAAGATCGATGTAAAAGTCCGCGGTAGTATATATTTATCTCTAAAGGATAAACCATAGTAACCATTTTTATCTTTTACACGTTACAAAAAATATGGATTATTTACCAAGCTATTTTATGTTACAGTGTTATTGCTTACTCAATGAATGTAGATTAAAGCTGCCCTTAAAATGGATATTTTAGAAGATATCAGGGATTTAAAATGCAGAGGCCAGTGGCTGCAAGTCGGTAATTATTCTATATGCTTAAGAATAATAAAGACAAATATATAACCATTGTAATCAGCCTGTATAGTAGACATTCCACCCAGCCATTCTAGATTAAATCATGGCATGATGTCATCCGTCTGTCCTTCGTTCATAACTAACAGACAGTGGCTATTGCCATAATGTCATTTAAAACATATCGGATAGGATCACTAAGGATACATCTAAATCTAAACTAATATTATAAAGGGGAAACATTTCTGTTTTTGTATGTATGTTTGTAATATTTTAACACAAAAACTATTGGTAAGATTTCAAAATTTTTTTCATCATTAGAGCTTTACTTTCTCAAAAAAGTATGGATCCCTAATAAAAATGCATTAAAGTAACACAAACTATTGAAGATAGAACAAAAAAATGTTTTACAATATAATAGAAATAATTAATGTCTACAAAAAAGTCAGCGATACCATAAGTCCAACTGCTGTAGTTATGCCACTACACATAAAATTGCCAACAATAATGAAACTATTTTATTTATACCTCTGGATTTTGTTTTTTTTAATTCTTTTGTTTTTAAGGGGCCTTTGTATTATTAATAATACACGCCAGCCCCATCGTAAACTTATAAACTAACATACAATAATTTAACAATAAAAATAAACATAATTAAACACAATAAAAACATAATTACAAACAAAAAAGGCTCACATTCTTTGAGAACCTCTGGAATAATCCTTATCCTATTAAATATCTTCTTATACAGAAAAAAACAGCTGACGTCGCGTGCGGGTCGTTGACCCGGGTGAGACGTCAGCTGTTTTTAATTTTAGGTTTTAGTACTGGTTCTTTTTGTACTGTACTAAAAATAGTAATGCATTACTTATGAAACTATTGTTTATTTAGCTACTAACTTGTTGGAAAGTAAATAAAGCTAATAAAACCTTTTAAAAGTATGATTTATTGTAATCAAAATCGATTTTGTTTTCCACCCACCATCAAAGGTGTCATTATAACGATCGACAGTCTTCGTTTTCGAGAGCGGTCTCCTAACACCACGTATAGTTTATAACAATACAAACTAATATGAGTTATTAATATAAGATAGTAAAATTTGCATTTCCCTGCCAGCCCTAACATAAATAGCTCAAACAAAACGATTTTCCCTTAGATGGATTACAATATGAAGGCATAACACGACATCGTATTTACACAGTACAATCAATATATAATTATGTACAGCGGAAGCATAACTTATTCTGTACGCATGTCGCTCGAAATGGCGTCGAATTCATCCTTTGCAAATGGAATTTCCTCATAAACAAATGATTGTCAGTGGACGTGGTCAGGCGCTAAATTATTATGCAAATATCGTGAATAAAGCACGCTGAGTAGAATGAGATGTATTTGCTTAAGTCGTGAGGAATTCACTTAATGTTTTGTAACTTGCGAAGAGTTGTTCCTTGAACATAGGGCTGTCTTCATTAACTTTGTTGTTTTTTTACATTTCCTACTATTTGTTTATATACATGTCAAATATGGACTGGGGGAGTTATTTAAATAAAGAGGTCAGCGATTCTTATGACTTCAATAATTTAATATTTCACTCTATAAAGCAGGCTTATTTTCAAATTGGTCTGCTATGTAATAAATGACAGTAAGGAATTTCAAATTGGTCAATAATGTGACAGGTGACGATAAATTAAAGCAATTAAATCCATCGAGCAAGTAAACACTATGGAGTCAAGATCTATCAATATTTTATTAAAACCAACAGGGGATTCTACTTTACATTGTTATCTGAGCATAACCCAACAGTAGACTGCGCCTTGCTTTTTTTTTTCGAAGTGGGTAGTTGCTGTTAGCCATACTGGCTTTCAAATCAAATCAAAATATCTTTATTCAAGTAGGCATATTACAGCACTTTTGAATCGTCAAATTTTTGTTTTTTCTTTTCCTTTCCACACTCTAATTCTAATGTACGTCTGATGATGATACTCCAGAACGACTTAAAATCTAAAGTTACGAGGGTTCCTTCGCGCCCCGATCCGAGAAGAGCCCACAACAAACTCAGTCGGGTATTCTGTTTTTTTTGTTATCATCATCATTACAATATCATGTTAGTTTAATATATTTCAATTCAAATTAGAGCANAGAAGGGCCCTGCTGCGCGGGGGGAAAACGTTGCTCTAAGGGCGCCTCCTGCGAGGCTCGGACCTAGGCTTAGAGCAACGTTTGCTGCTGCTGTAAAGGACAATCGGACAGGTGCTTAATCTTGACGCCCGTGGGTCCGCGACTGGGAGCCGCGGCCGGGGTGCGTCAGATAGCGGGGACCTCGTCTTCGCCGGCGAAGACGCTGTGTGTGTGTGAAAGTGTAAGGGGCGTTGTCAATGGTAGTCTGGTCGTCTGGGTCGCCAAGGACGTGTTTAGGCCGCCTCTTCGTAGGCGGGATGATCGATGACTTTTAACAATATTGTAGAAATAAATCAAGACAATAGAAACTTACAAAATCTGCTAACTCCGCCATAGCAATCATTTGATTATTAATCAACATGTGACACGAAATAATTTCCATTATAAAATAATAATCGCGATAACATACAATATGCTTGAATTCTGTTGTCTGTTAGGAATTTTTAGTATCTGCCTGAAGTTAGGAAATCGGCTTGCTTCGGAGAGCATGTTCAGTCTTATCTCCTTCTCCTCTCTGTGGTCGTATCAGATTGCCGTCCCACTCTTATAAACTATAATTTCTCTTGCATAACTGGCTAATCTCACTATGAAGAATCAATCTCACTCACTAGAAGCTATGACAGAATTGAAATTACAACAAATATTCTCTGATACACAAAAAACTGGAACGAACCAAAAATCACTCACACTCCTAACTACCTCTCCAACTATGATAGTAACTGCATAATTTGCCATAGAAAAAGAAATCAGGACAAATTTTACGCACTGGCTGATAAATAAAAATTTAAAAAATATTATATAGATAGCTTGTATTTTTACCACACACACACACACACACACACACAGCTTAGATTGAAAATAAAATAAATAAAAATCCAATCAAGCTCAAATACATATTTTATAGGTTATTTGTAATCTAATATGTCAAAACAAAGTTGTAACTAATTACGTATATATGAATAAAATAAAAACTTACACTTTTTTTATTTTATTGTTTTTTTTTGGCATATTTTTATAAACAGTAGAAGTCTAGTTCAAATTGTATGTTATTATAAGTAAGGTAAGGTAAGTAGCAGCCCATTATAGTCCCACTCCTGGGCACAGGCCTCCTCACTCACGCTGCACTACTGTGGATTGGCAGGCATAGTACACAAGTGCACTCTCTATTCCTTCACTCTCATAGTCCGATGTGAGGGGAATCCGACCCTCGCGGAGAAAGATCAGGTGCAGGACCGACGGCTTAACGTGTTCTCCGAGGCACGGGGGTGGACACACCGCCAACTTCCCAACTTCGGGCTTATTATAAGTAACTTTTCAAAAATCCGGGGGTCTAGAGTTGAATGCATTGAAAAAGAAAACGTCCATACGACTAAGTTTGTTGTGGGCTCTTCTCAGATCAGGGTGCGAAGGAACTTTCGTAACTTTAGATTGTAAGTCGTTCTTTAATGATTTCAGTAGGTCATTCTAATAATATATGAAAAAAATGATATCTGACGATTCAAAAGCGCTGTTTACGTCTACTTGAATAAAGATACTTTGACTTTGATCTGGGGGCCAGCACTTGAATGAAGATGATTTCGCTGAGTTTTAGTGGGTATTTCGGTAAACAGTGGGTACTACACTCCTGGATGTAGCTGTATACTCTATCCAAAAAAAGCCTTTAACTTCGATAAATAGGCTAATCAATTGTTGAATTGAAACCAGTGCCGGAGATTAGAATGTTCAACATAACAACCACATAATCTCTTCAGATTTATAATATTAGAATAGAATAGATGTGGCATCCCTCGCTTAAGTCTTGTGCCTCTTTGGCGTTCAAGTTCCGCCAAATCATTTAAAATAAAGTGTAAGTGGCACTTATTTCGCATGCAGTGCCAAACTTCATAGGCATTTAATATCATCTTACTTACTTCCTTATGATTTTCCACTCCAGTAGACTCTTATATGATATTTAGTTTATTATATATGTTGGAGGGCAGATGTCTGTGGAACGCAGGCGGCATCTATCGGCGTGGACAGAGTCAATGGTGGCAGTCCGGCGGAAGTCACTCGGCAGTTGTAGAGTAGCGCTCGACCGGAGTAGTCTACTGTTGGAACTGTCGCGTTCTTAGCTATTAGTGTTAATGAGTTTGTGTAAATTGATATCGGGAAGATTAACTGATTGAACATTATAATCAGAGTTAATTAATAAAGTGTTTGATTGTACCAACATTACCCACGAACGCCCATAGAATAAGAAATTAAATAAGGGATCCAATCTATAACGATTTCGGCGGAGAACCCTACGCCCTTGTGCTATATGCTTCTCCGTTCTCTCTTATTCTCCGACATATATTATATATTGACATTGTTTAGTATATAATAGTTCATCCGCCCATCCCATATGAAATATATAACATCTTTCCATATTCATCATATAACCACTGTTTATTTACCCCTACACGTCTATCCCCTTTAAATTTAAAGTAACCATTTTATACAACAGCAAAGGCTGATACTGACGTTTCCGCCTCATTTATTTATTTATGTCTCATTTATTTGTTTATTACTATTTATTTATGTTTATATAGGGGATATATTTAGGGTCGCCGCTGAAAACCAGGGCTAAAGTCCAACGTTAGTAGCTGAGCGGTGCTCCCAGGTCGATGTCACATTTAACTATAATAAAATTTTACCTATAATGTATCTAGTATATTTGTCTATTGTATTGTGTATTGTTGTATAAAAGGTTGTATGTATTTAAGTGTGACTGAATCAAATAAAAGGTTTTTAATTTAAAATTTAATTTAATTATCTGTACAATGCATTTAATGTATACAAGTTAAGAAGTGAAGCGAAGTAAATTGGGTAATCACAACGTGTGACATGACAAGGTCCAGATGCTTTTATAAATAATGAGATAATTTCCATCCTTATTGTTAAAATGTACATCTGAGAAATGAAATGTAATAGTACATAAGTTAACATTATTATTTTGAGAAAAACAATTGTTAATCATAATCCATTTATATTTCTATAGGCAAAAAATATTACACAATTATCTCTTAGGCTTAATTAAATATCCGACGTCTACCCGATACAGAGTAATTTATTGTTTTTTCCATAGAGTAGGAGAGACGTTCAAGTTATTTGAAGTGTCTTTTATTTAATAACGTTTTAAAATTTTTTTAGGGACATCTTTTTACTCAATGTGGGATTTTGTTATAATAATAATTTCATTTATTTAGCGACATTTAAAAATATTTCAGAAACTTTTGCTAAATAAACTTATAATATAAAATTATAGGAAATATAGTCAAACTCAAAATATATTTATTCAAGTAGGTTTTTTGAATCGTCAAATGTCGTTTTTTTTCCTTTAATATTTAAATGTATGATATTATATATTCAAAATGTATCGCTTAAAGAAGTTAAGAGTGACAGCTCCCTCACATTCCGATATCATTATGATAGTATCATCGGAAAAGCCTTTTTTTTTATCGCTGGGAAATGCTTTTACGCACACCGCCCAATCGGAATATGTGAAACAAGCACTCCGACTAGTCGGTAGTGTGGGACTCACTGTCTAGTAGAATACCCACTAAAACCCAGCGGGCCCTCGTCATCCTAAAGTGGGACACCAGCGCCTCGCTTGCGCAATCCAATATGATGTCCCGGATGAAGCCGAATCGAGTTTCAAGTCAGTGGGAGGAGGCGCGCATAGCCACGCCTTCTACCCCCAAGCCTTCTGCGACGGATTGCAGGGGCGTCAGGAGCCACCTCCCGCTCCCTTTCCCGAGCCTCTTTTAGCGAGACAGTCTCGCAAAAGGAGGTTACGGCTCTCCACCCTGCTTCGCTGGCGACCATCGCACTTACTATGCAAGCTAGCGAGAGGTCAACTTCAATCAGTGACACCAGAAGATGTCGCTGAGGGCCCCACGCTGGGCATTCCGCCACGGTATGGTGTGCCGTATCCACGGGAGCACCACACTCATGGCAAATAGGCGATTCCTCTCGGCCAGCAATCTGATGCAAGTACTTCCCGAAACAGCCGTGTCCGGTGAGCACCTGCACCAGTCTGTATGACAGCGCTCCATGTTTCCGCGACAGCCATTTCTCCAACTGAGGGCACAACGCCTCCACTGTCGCTACCCCTGGTATAGGAACCGCAAGATATTCTCTCCATCTCATGATCAGAGTTCTTTCGGCTTGTACTCTGACACTACGGACCTCATCGTAATCAGGCGGTTCTCCTCTATTCCTCGCGGCTTGTTTAGATTTATATACACCTGCGAGGACTTCCGCCCGAAGCTCCCAAGGAGGGTCTCCCGCCAGAAGAGTTGCCGCCGTCCAAGACACCGTACGGTACCCCCGAATCGCTCTAACCGCTATCACTCTCTGCGCACTTCGCAGAAGAGCTTTATTTCGGGTGCTTAGAGCATC
>JACTOM010000082.1:1545757-1567124 GCA_015832385.1 Elymnias hypermnestra
ACAAAAGTAAAATAAATGCGGTAGAGATGAGAGCGTTGAGAAGCATGAGTGGATTAAAACTGAGTGACAGAGTGAGAAATAGTGTGATAAGAGAACGTTGTGGTATAAAAGAAGACGTAGTGACTAAAATTGAAAAAGGTATGCTTAGATGGTTTGGGCATGTAGAGAGAATGAATGAAAGGAGACTGACAAAAAGGATTTATGAGTCAAGAGTGAATGCGAAAGTTGGAAGGGGAAGACCGAGGCGAACGTTCCTGGACCAAATCCAGGACATTTTAAATAACGGCCGGGTATGAAAGGTTTAATGAGAATGAAAGAAGCGAAGGAGATATGCAAGGATCGTGGCAAGTGGAAGGATGTCGTTTCTGCCTACCCCTATGAGGCGTGATGCTATGTATGTATGTATGTATATTATATTGCTATTATTCATATATATAACGCTACCTCTAGATTTCGGAAATTTTTTTCTAAAAGGGTTGCCTGGAAGAGATCACTACGTAGTGATAAGGCCACCTGTTGCATTCTTTAATTTAATTTTCTTTTTCTGTTTATTTTGTTACTTAATTTGATGTTTTTTCTTTTTGTGTGTGTTATGTTTTATTTAGATTATTAGTAACGTATTGTGCAATGTAGAATGCAATAAACAGTTCTGTCTATCTATCTATAAAGAATATGATGAATAATTAAATATCTCCCAGTTCTTTGTTTTCTTTTATGTAAAAAATGTTAGGTATTCTAATAATCTGACAACATAGTTTGATACAAAGACGCACAAAGCAACAACGTTAAATGGCTGACAGTCATTAACAATACAAATGTATTCACATACCAGCGAGCGTGTTTGTCAATTGGCATGTTATTCCTATTGATTATAATGTTGTTTATGAGATTATGTTGACGGAGATATACGTACTAGCTCTTGATGATCTTGTTAGACTTGGAAATTTATACTATTAGTTCTCTGTCCTTATCTATTATGACGTTCTTTCCGTGACAAGGCTGCAGCTGAAAATCGGCGCTGTGTGTATGGCACACGGTATATGCCGAGCTGTACTGCCATTTTAGGGCTGTGTGGGGGTTGCATGGCATTTGAATCACTTGTTGTGGCTTAAATGCTGTGCAATCAATTTAAATAAATTATATTAATTACTAAATTATGTTCAATTGTATCACACTGCTCTGAATAAAGTTTTCTTTCTTTCTATTAAGTCTGGGAAAATGTTTGTGGTGTTTTCTGAGAAACATTTGTGAATTCTTCAATCCATTATTATTAACATTTTTTTGGGTAGATTTATGGTCTTATCGGTGGCGAACTCCTGTAATTGAATAGCTTGAGCTTATCAAGTCTGCTTGAATAGAAAATATTTATATTATGATTACATATAGGCAACAAAAAGATTAAAACATCACAAAAGATTCATTTCTTCATTTAAAGATAGGATTTTATTTTAAGGAATACACTTTCCGTAACTCTTAGATTGCCTACGTCAACTACTGGTTGACATGATACGATAGTTCTCTCTCAACTGGGGCAATGAGAAATAATGGTCATAATGAGTATTATCTATTTCACTTCTCGGTAAACGTCGTAACAAAATATGCATATAGATAACACCAGACAATAAAAAATCAATTACCAAGGGGACCGTTACTAACGGTGCGTGTGTCGCATCAAAGGTCGCTAAATTTTAGTTTGGTATTTTATAAACTATGAGTGTTTATCAGTGATTATTTGTATTTTTGATTATATAAGTGATGTAAATAACATTGAAAACTTTTGAAGTAAGTTTTAATTTTTAAGATCGGAACCTTTAAATACAAGACGGAATTTTTCACTTTCTCAAAGATTAACGCAACGTGACACTACATCAGAGTCTTAGATTAATAAACCAAAAGGTAACATTGTATCGTTTAACTATTAGCAAATATAAAAATCACAACATTTGGTTGTCTTTCATGAACATTTGACGGCCTCGCTGGCGCAGTGGTGTGAGTATTTGCTTTGCTAGCGGAGGTCTCGGGTTCGATCCCCGGTAGGACGAATTTAGGAAATTGTATTTTCTAATTTGTCTGAGTCTGGACTGGTGGGAGGCTTCGGCCGTGGCTAGTTACCACNCGTTGTTATTAAAAAATAATGACAGTTCACGGCGTATATATATTAGAAAACTTGTTGTACGTCCATAAAAATATTGACTCTTTTAGGAAAAAAAGTGAATGCACCTCATATAACTTAAGAAATAAAAATAAAATTGCTGTAAATTCTAGTAGGCTACATAAAATTGACAAGTCATTCAAGGGTAACTGTATACGGTTCTATAACAAACTCTCAGAAGAAGTTACAAAGATGTCTATCGGGAAATTTAAATCTTTCATTAAAAGAAATCTAATAGAGAAATCATTTTATAATTTAAAGGAATATTTAAAAAGATAAGAATAAATTAAAAAGATATTATATCATAATGATGACATAAAAAAAAATGTACACCCGACTGAGTTTGTTGTGGGCTCTTCTCAGATCAGGGCGCGAAAGAACCCTTGTAACTTTAGATTGTAAGTCGTTCTTTAATGTTATCATCAGTCATTCATTTAAATATTATATGGAAAAATAATGATATTTGACGATTCAAAAGTGCTGTAATCAGCCCTTTGACTTTAACAGAAGACATTCTCTCAAGAAACTCCCAGAAGACATTCTTTGACATATCGCTTAATAGATTCAAATTCTTTTTTAAAAGTAATATAATAAAAAAAATTCTATTCGTGGAACTACTACTGGAGTGAATGAATTACTCAGATCTACTTAAAATAAATTAATATAATATTGTAGTGGTAATGATAAAGAAATCAAGACACCCGACTGAGTTTGCTATGGGCTCTTCTCAGGACAGTGTTCGAAGGAATCCTCGTAACAATAGATTGTAAGTCGTTCTTTTATATCACCATCAGTCGTACATTGATAGCAATATGTGGAAAAAACTATATTTGACGAGTGGAAAGTGAATAGAATAAAGATTTATTGAATTTTAATTTATTGTCATTTTGTTAATTGATCTTTATAACAAACTCCATTAAAATTGAAAATGTTACAGACGTAGAGTTTTACTTTTATCTGTACCGGCAATAAAGTTTCCATTCAATACTAATTTGATATCTCTTATCAAACACAGTTACCGTTACACGTAACAAGTTCACGTCGCCATTTGTTTCCTCGTATGCCACTTGATGTTAAATTTAACAGTAATGTCGACGCACAGAAATAAACATGCGATAAGATAAAATTTCCATTCAAATTGATTTTCATTGTTGTTATAAGGAAATGTTTCTTTGCCCTCCATCTGTATACTCGTATATAAAGTACAAAAGCTGTTTGGACCCTATCCCTTTGACACATTTAACTGTGATCTACCCTAAAGGCAATATTGCAAAAGTCATTCGGTTTCGCAATGTAAATAATATATATGTCGGAGAATAAGAGAGCACGGAGAAGCATAAAGCACAGTGGTATAGGGTTCTCCGCCGACATCGTTATTAATTGGATCCATTATTTAATTTCTTATTCTGTGGGCGTTCATGGGTAATATTGGTGCAATCAAACACTTTATTAATTAAATCGAATTATAATGTTAAATCACTTAATGTTCCCGATATCAATTTATACAAACTCATTAACACTAATAGCTAGGAACGCGACAGATCCAACAGTAGACTACTCCGGTCGGGCGCTACTCGACAACTGCCGAGTGACTCTCGCCGGACTGCCACTATTGACTCTGTCCACGCCGATAGATGGCGCCAGCGTTCCACAGAAATCTGCCCTCCGACATATATATTTTTTTAATAATAATTTATTTTTTTACCAAAAATACAATATTTTGTTACAAAATTAAAATTCTTTCTTTGTCTTATTGAAAAAGCAATATATTTGGTTTTATCCACATTAAGAGAGAAAAGGTTCTTACTTAACCACTTGGTGACAGTATTAAAACCAAGTTGAGCTGCTTCGAATGCTTCAGACCAAGTATCTGCAATGAAAGTCAGAACTGTATCATCTGCATAAGAGATAATCTTATCTTTTACTAAAGGGAGATGTGTAAGGTGATCAATGTAGATTAGAAAGAGGGTAGGTCCTAAAACACTATCACTAAGTAATGATATAACCAATACAATCTGCCTTTAAAAGAATAACTGTTGAGTTTCTTCTCGGTCTCTACTAGTGCTGTACAATTTGACCGTTTGAACCGGCCATAAAGTTTAACCGCGTTAATTAGTTCTGGACGAACCGATGGACGTTGAGGCCTGAAGGTGCCGGAATGGCGACTCCGCCCCGGACGACGCAGTATAAGAAGACCCCCATAAGGTGGATCGATGATATAAAGAGGGTCGCCGGTAGCCGCTGGAGCCAGGCGGCGCAAGATCGGGCCTTATGGACATCATTACGTGAGACCCATATCCAACAGTGGACGTCCATCGGTTGTAGCGACGACGACGATGACGACGAGTCTAGTGCGGAAGAGTCTTCAGCTAAATCTGACGTATCATCAATAAATCGCCAAAGTTATCTCTCGTACTTAACCATAGCATAATTTTGTGTATTAAGGTGAATAAGTCCTTACACCGCTTTCGTTGACCTACTTGTGTCTGACCTCATCACAGTTTGTTTAGGAGATATAATGAATCCAAAACAAAACAACAAATGCTGCCATTGTGTCGGTAGCCTTCTGTCGAATGCCTTTATTCGGAAATACGCGAGTATACCGAATCGAAGGCATTCCACGCGAAATCGCGGTCAATGGCGCGTGCTTCACGTCTACTGATGATGATTTCGTGTTCATCAGAAACGCACGAATTTACACAATGTTAATCATAACATTCATTAGTTAAGTAGACTCTAACAAGGTCTTTAGAATCGATATATCTTTCATGACTTAGGAAGAACTTCGAAGGCTGTGCTTGTCATTGGCGCTCTCGCTTTCGATGCGTCTTTTAAAGGGATATATCTCTTCATCTTCCCACTTATTATAATTGCCTTAATTACAGAATGGTAAGTAAATAATGACTGCGTCGTTGGCTTAGTGGCTAGCATGTTGGACTACAAACATGAGGTCCTGTGTTCTAATCCCGAGTCGGGCCAGATCATAATCGGTGTTAAGATTTTCTCAATGTTTGCCCGAAGTTGTGTTAAGGCGTCAGTCGTGCGCCAATACCCGTCACCTCGGAATATGAGAGTGAAGGAATAGAGAGTGCAAATGTGTACCAAGCCTGCCAACCCGTAGAGGAGCAACGTTGTGGGTTTATGCTCTAAATACCCTCTCTCCTATAAGTGAGGAGACCTGTGCCCAGTAGTGGGACGGCAATTAGCTGCCTCTTACTTACTAAGTAAAAAATAGCAATGAAATTGTAAGTATGAGTCAATGAAACCTTCTTTTGTGACCACTTTTTCGATAAAATTTTTGTAAACTTCTGTTACTTCTATACTATATAACTACTATTCGTCTAGAGGTCAACTTGCATACCGTGAGGTCCTGGGTTCGAGTCCCAGATCGGACAAATTGAATTTTGATTTAGAATTTTTCTGTTATGAAACGCTTCCGACTACGAGCTTCCGCTAGTAGGAGTCCTAGAGTCGTTCCCCGACTGGTGAAATTGAGGAAATTGCATTTTCTAATTTGTCTGATTTTGGACTGGTTAAAAGCTTCGGCCGTGGCTATCTACTACCCTAAAAGCAAAAACATACCGCCTGTCAAAAAAAAAACGTTCTGGCACGATTTTGTATAGAAAATAAAGGAGGTAAATAACCTCTTTCCAATTTAGGTATCACATGTAATGATTTTCAAAATACAAGTACTCTGTGGGAAACAAGATTGAGTATTCTGTAGTCGGATTTTGTCAGATGTAAAAAGAACCGCCTTCAAAACAAACTGTTACATATATATTAAAGTTCTCTAAAAAGTAAAAAATTATAGTGTATTCTTTTTTAGAGTTCTTACATACATACATACATAGCATCACGCCTCATTCCCATAGGGGTAGGCAGAGACAACATCCTTCCACTTGCCACGATCCTTGCATACCTCCTTCGCTTCTTTCATTCTCATTAAACCTTTCATACAAGTTCGTCGGTTTAGAGTACTCTTGACCTGGCCGTAATTTAAAATGTCCTGAATTTGGTCCAGGAACGTTCGCCTTGGTCTTCGCCTTCCAACTTTCGCATTCACTCTTGACTCATAAATCCTTTTTGTCAGTCGCCTTTCATTCATTCACTCTACATGCCCAAACCATCTAAGCATACCTTTCTCAATTTTAGTCACTACGTCTTCTTTTATACCACAACGTTCTCTTATCACACTATTTCTTACTCTGTCACTCAGTTTTAATCCACTCATGCTTCTCAACGCTCTCATCTCTACCGCATTTATTTTACTTTTGTGATTCTTCTGCCATACCCAACTTTCACTACCATACATAAGTGTTGGCACCAACACTCCAGCATGCACTGCCAGTCTAGTCTTAGTCTAGAGTTCTTTGTATTCTTATATTCGGAGTCGGCGTTAGCAAAGGTATGTGTGTCCCGCGTGTCCACTTGGCGGCTTCGGCGCCACTTCCGCCTATAGCTTGTATATGTACGAATAAATATAAGAATGCGAAGAACTCTAAAAAAGAATACGCAATTATTTTGTGCTTTTTACACCACATTAATATATGTGGAATAGTTTGACTTGAATGCGGTTCTTTTTTTGTTAAAATTTCTATTTATTTTTCGATTTTTAGTGAATCTGAAGTAAACTAACAAATATATCTCAATATGTGTACACCTAAAAAACTCATGCTCATATGAGACAGCACCGTTTAAATGAAACAACTTTACAAGTTACATTTAAAACCCGCAACCTAACACTCGTACGTTACAGGTCGGTTAAAAAAAGGACAACACTAATACGCAATATACCCCCCTCCCCCTCCCCCTCCCCACTGATACTACCGCTTTATACATAATACGCCTAATAAATATTGCAATGCAGCAAAAAATGTTACAGACAGTTATATATTATGCCAAAAATCGCACGATTATTGTAAGCCCTTGAGGATTTTCATTGATCATCATATTTAATTAAAACAATCACGGTGACTCAAATATCCGGAGATCTTATAAAGATTCTGTCGAGTATCGTTAATTTGCTCCTAAGAATTGAAGAGTTCCGTTACTTTGTCATGGATCCCTTGATCAAAACCTAACAAAACTATCATCAAACAACCCTTGAAGTATATCCTTTCTAATAAAAAAAGAATCATCGAAATCGGTTGGCGTGATCTTGAGTTATTCGTCCATTTATCGCGCACATGCTTATGCAAATTTAAGACGTATCTGGTTTTCTTATGGATGCCATCATCAGAATTGGATTTTAAAAAATGGGACTCTACGACAATCACCACCTTTCATATAAAAAAAAATCATCAAGATCGGTTCATCCAGACGAAAGTTATGAGGTAACAAACATAAAAAAATACAGACGAATTGATAACCTCTTCCTTTCTTTGAAGTCGGTTAAAAACAAAATTAATATTGTTTATAGACGGTTTTTACTGTATTGTTCCGAGGAGTTATATGTATTATTGTTGTGAAAGGAAATATACAGCACTTATGACCAACAGGAGTTGTTTTCCTTTTCAATCATCTACCATCAGGTGTTATCACAGTCACTAATTTGTTAGCATAAAAAGCTGCTAATGTTCCCATTACTAAGGTTATATTCTCAGGAAAAGCCAATTACAGGTTTAATCCCAATTTTGAAGCAGGTATCTCAACTTCATTATCTTTAGTAATTTGAAAAAATGGCTAATCGTCGCTTCAACCGATGGACGTCCACTGTTGGACATAGGTCTTTCCGCCTGGCTACCGGCGACCCTCTTTATGTCGTCGCCACTTCAGCACCTTCGGCCCCCAACGTCCATCGGTCCTTCGGACTATATACCACGCCCATTGCCACTTTAGGTTCGCGATTCGTAGGACTATGTCGGTGACTCTGGTTCTACTACGGATTTCTTCATTTCTGATTCGATCACGTAGAGAAACTCCGAGCATAGCCCTCTCCATCGCACGCTTAGTGAGTCTGAGCTTCCGCATGAGGCCCATAGGCAGCGACCACGTCTCAGAACCGTAGGTCATCATAAATGTCAGTCAAAATAAATAAAATAATTCATACGAGACACAGTTTTTAAGCTCACTCATACTGTTTTAATACGTTTTCATATAAAACTGTAATATATTTATTAATGTGAATATTATTTTTAAAATGGAAATACCTGCCATAAGAATGAAGCAATTATTTCAAAATAATATTATTTTGTCCTATTATATTGATAGATTGTGTGTTGTACACTTGATTGCAATAAAATATATTTGATTTCATTTGATTTAACCACTAAGCCAACTTCAGTTACTATTATTATAAATTAATGTTTTAACTACAAAATGTTTTGATTACTGCAAATCGTTTTGTGGTTAAGTGCAAAACATTTCGCCACGACGTCGGTCATGTGCCACTGACCCTAATTTCGGGTCAAATGCCTTTGATTTCGCGACTTTTGACCCGGAATTAATAAGTGCTCGGACAAAACGTATTTTTGTTTCCGACGATCACGAAATCTCTTTGGATGTTACAAATATCGATTTTTATATAAATTTGAAAACTTATATAAATTCTTTTCGATAAGCAAAAAATTCCCACACTTACTTAAACTAACATTATAAAGAGGAAACATTATTAGTAAAATTTTTCACCGATAGAAAATTGCATTTTCATTGAGCGATATAGTCTATTCTACTTTCTAAAAAAAAATAGGGATCCCTAATAAAAATGCTTTAATGTAACCCAAGGTGTGAAACAAAAAAATTGTTATTGCGTGCGTTGCGAAAACTGTTGAAGATAGAACAAAAAATGTACTACAATATTATAGAACGTATTAATATCTATAAAAAAGTCATCGATGCCATTTGTCCAACTACTGTAGTTATGCTACCATTACACTTTTACATTTCAAAAATTATTAAAAGTGCTGACAATAATCAATACATATTATTCATTCCTCTGTATTAATCCTTATCCTATTAAAATATATTTTATTATAGATCGTTTCGATACCTGTAAAATACTTTTTAAATTATTAAAATCGGACATTCCATTAAAAAGATACAACGAATTTTAAAATGTCATCTAAGAAAATAAGTCCGAAGATATATATCATATCGATATTTTTTGAAAATATCAATATCGATATTAATATTTTTGTTAAAAAATATCGATATATCGATGTATCGGTATAATTTAACAAAGAATATTTATGCTCTAAAAGTAAGTTTACTTGGCCTAAGCAAATGCAGTTGTCTTACATGTCTAGATAAATATTAATCAATATACATTAATTTCAATCGATTATCGATTGATTGTTTGAAAACTAGGTACTCAGTCCAGTGCAGAAATAAGCATGTGTTGAGGTTTTAAAACACAAGTCAGTAGTGTCAACAAAACCAAAGGGCAGTTAAGGTTGAAAATGACGGACTAAATTGCCAACATAAAACCATCCAGTCAACCAAAAAAAAAAAACAATATATTATTTGAAAAAAAGAAGGGAGTATGAAAAAGTATTAATTGTTCAAATCTTAAAATTTAAAAATGTTACTTGGTTGTCTGTAAAAATATCGATTTTTATACCTTTTCGATACATAGTATTTGATATCGATATATCAAAATCTTAAATATTGCATAAAAATATCGATACATTGAAAAAATATTATCGATAATATAATACTTTATTAAATTCGATCGATCACATAGAACAATAAAAAACACATTACACACAGACATAGAGTATATACGGGTATTTGTGAATCGCTGACAATGATGTCAAACGTAATAAGGTTACATTAAAAAAGTTTATATTGTGAAAAGCACTAAGGAGGTTACAATAGAAAAGTTACTATGTTGGTTAAAATTTCAGACCGTCTTATGATGAAGCACAACACAAAAATAATTTAGCAAACGATGAAAGAGTTTTTACACGAGACATCGTTTACTGAGAAGTTTTGCATCTTTAATTAAATTGTCGAAATATGTACATCAAGTACATTGGACAGAATTTGGTTTTCGCGAGTTTTTTTTTTTTCAGTAAAAAAAACCCAAGAGATATTTTTGAATATTAATTAATCAAAAACTCATATATTTTGTTTAAAAGAAATTCTGTGATTATAGGAGTATAGTCTTTATTTATATTATAAGTAAACATACTGACGCTATAATATATTATAGTTAGAACAAAATAGCAACTAATTCACTTTTGCTCCACCTTGTGCAATGAATTTTATAGAATATATTCTAATAGTATTTTTAATTTGATTAAAAACTCGTGCGAGTCAATAAACCCTACAAGGCATATCAAATACCCTTAAGTGGCACGTGGTACTTTTACAAAATTCAATTTGCTAAACATTCAGCGTATAAAATTGCGTTACCACACTGACGTAACTTGTCAACGTAATATTGCTTAACAGTAATAGCTATTCTTTAGGGGTTTTATTCATTTAAAGTGATCATCTGTATGTATATTCTTCAGTGTAATTGTAACAATATTACAAGCAAAATAGATCCGACTAACCTATCAGTCAGTGAGACTTTTTTTATTGGTTCCAAGTTAGCGGTTAACTGTGATCACTCCTGATGGTAAGAGACAATTCACCTCTAATGATTTCTACACAGCGTCGTATCGGAATACAAACCTCTTTGCTTGGCAGTACGTCTTTGCAACTGCAACAGCCTCATTGGTCTAGTGGTTAGCATGTTCGACTACAGACACGAGGTCCTGGGTTCGAGTCCCGGGTCGGGCCAATTCAAAAATCTCAATCAAAAAAGATTTTCTCAATATTTGCCCGAAGTTGGGAAGTTGGCGGTGTGATCCACCCCCGTGCCTCGGAGAGCACGTTAAGCCGTCGGTCCTGCGCCTGATCTCTCTCCGGTCGTGTCGGATTCCCGTCACATCGGACTATGAGAGTGAAGGAATAGAGAGTGCACTTGTGTACTATGCCTGCCAATCCGCAGTGGAGCAGCGTGGTGGGTCTATGCTCTAAAAACCCTCGGTCCTCGGAGTGAGGAGGCCTGTGCCCAGCTGTTAATGGGCTGCTTCTTACCTTACCTTTACGTCTTTGCTGGTAAGTAAACGCGGCCGAAGCCTCCCACCAGTCAAAATTCCTATTCCCATTAAAATTCCATGACAAAAATTACAATTCCACATTATATAAGGAGAACTGTGTGTCAGTGAATGTTTCGTATCATCTAATAATTAAAGAATTTATATACAAACAGTTCGGGAGCCTTTTTTTTGCGCTGGGAAATGCTTTTACGCACTTATCCTGACCTGAATGGGTCAGGAGTGTGGGACTCCGCGAGAGAGGAGACCTCGCAATACCCACTAAAACCCAGCGGAACCCTCTTCATCCGTAAGTAAGACACCAGAGGTTTAGCTTGCGCATACTTTCCTGATGCCAGATGAGTCTGACTGAGGATTCAGGTGCGCTAGGTTTCGCGATAACCAGAGGTTCCGTTTCTATTAAGATACGTTTTGTGTCTAAGAATGTTCTCAAGATATTTCGGAGAAATTACATAAACGTTTTCCAAAACAGTTTATCGTATTAAAACTACACATACCTATTCTGGAATAACTAGACACTTTGCATACATTCATGTACATTTCAATTTTCTTCCTATATCACTGGTTTTTATAACTAAAACAAAGGAAACAGGTAGTTATACCATCAACAGATTGATAGCTAATTGCATACATCCGTTCTCCCATGATAGAACCCACCATGCTTTTTATAAATGAATTAAACTTCCTCATAAACTTGTGTTTCCTCTTCCATCTCATGTAGCTACTAGTACATGTAAATCGAAGTGGTGGTCGTTTGTGAGGTGATGTGGGATCACCAGTGACGCGATGTGCTATGTTTGGGCAAGATGAATAAGACTACACCAATAAAGCACTTTCACTTTTATTTTTGAGTCAGAAGGGTTATACTGAAAGGGGTTGGAAGATTATTACGATATGCTGTGAGGATAGAGGAGACACTATTATAATTATTACGTTGATAAATATACAAGTAGCAACGCGAATTTACCGAGAAAACAAATATAACCAGAGCGTGATTTTGAGACGTGGTTGTTTTAGCTACCTGGGACAATATCTGTTGGTACGCGGTATCGGTCCCTTCGATCGTGCGAGGCACTTGAGACGGTGACAGCTCTTACACATTGCTACGTATATAAAATCAAATATACGGATCTGTCTGTTCGTTGATAATTAATTTTACAATGGTTAGAGAACAAGAGAGAATGGAGAAGCATAAGGCGTAGGGTTCTCTGCCAACATCGTGATTAATAGGATTCATTATTTAATTTCTTATACTGTGGGCGATCGTGGGTAATGTTGGTGCAATCAAACACTTTGTTAATTAACGCGGATTATAATGTTCAATCACTTAATGTTCCCGATATCAATTTACAAAAACTCATTAACAATTCAATAGTCGACCACTCCGGCCGATCGCCACTCGAGAACTGCCGAAAGACGCGCCGGACTGTTACTTATTGACTCTGTCCCCACGCCGATACACAGATGGCGCCAGCGTTCCACAGACTATTACACACGGACTAGGGATCCACAGACTCCTGCACTCCGACATATATATATGTATCAGATAATGTCTATCCTAGTCTATTTATTATATATTCTGAGTAAATACAATGCATAAAATTATTTAAGAATATGAAAGTGTATATGTAATGTAGTGTTGCCACTACATATGCCTCTAACTTTATCTGTGCAAAATCCTATTATGGCATTATATATCTAATTATATTGAAATTAAGTTGTATCATAACGTTTTGAATGCTATATTTGTAAAATACTTGCTCCAAAATTGAGTAAGTCTAATCATACAAATTCACGCTACAGTATTTGAGATCGAGTTTAATTTTAATCCAAGAAATAAAAACAAATTTGTAATGCCATATTTTTGAGTGAGGAACGTTCATTATTTATCCTCTGCATAATTTTAAGAAATAAGTCAAATACATCCTTTCGCAATATAATCACAATCCTTTTATAATGTTGATGATAATTTTAGCAATACAAATGCTTGAACTTGATTTCAGCTGCACACAGAAGCAAAATATTACACATTGTCATTCGATGTTTATTTAAAGAACGAATTTAATGAGATAACTTTTTGACTTAAAAGTTTTCGGCTCCGTTCGAAACTTTCGTTATTTATTTGTCATAACCGTCGATACTAGAACGATAAAGTTGATTTAACAAGATCTTAACAAAATAATAAATGTACTGCGGTGAAATATTGGATTCATTGCGTTAATAGAATGTAAAACAAGTTAAAATATGTTTGCGTCATGATATTAGTTTTTGTATTGACTAAGTTAAGCCGCGCAAACGATTACAAATGATGGCCATTGGCGTAGAATACGACAGTCATATTAGTAAAGCGCTAAGAGAGTATTAATATAATGAGTTTAATGTTGAATAGAAATGTGTGTTTAAAGCAGGATTAATAGAATTATACTTATCAATAAAAGAATGTGTCATTAATCTCTACACAAGACTACGAGTATATTAAAAGAGTAGATTCCTGCCGATTTCTTCTCAGCGGTAGTTTTGCTACCAACGGACAGACTGCTGACGATTCAAAAGTGCTTTTTGCTAGAATATGTTGTGGATTTTTCTTACAACAAATTTCGAAGGATCCCTTCCGATTTAAGACTTTAATGACTTCTTAATGTCAAGCAATCATTATCTGTCGTAAATTGAATATGAGATACCCGATTCAAAAGATCTGTAATAGCCTACTTGAATAAGGTCTTTTTTATATTAGGCGTGTTTATCCATAACCTCATCGCGTTCTCTTAGTCGAAAACCCCGTGTCTAACCACAAAGCCATCGAGGCCTATTTCTCTATCTGATAGGAAGTTACAAACAAAGAGAAATGTGTTATTTAGCGTTGTGTCGTTTAACGTGAAATACTTTGTATGTGTGACATGAAGACACTTTCACTTGCCGAGAGCTCATTGTTAGTAAAGCAATAATGACAGGTTATCATCTGAACGATATCCATGTATAACAATATCACTAAATCGAGCTTTTCTCAAGTTTAAGTTAGGACGAGAAAAAAATTGCATAATATTTGATATTATAGACTAGCTGACTCGACAAACTTGGCACCGCCTCAGAATTAATAAATAAAAAAGCTGAATAATTGCAGAATGTTTCAACTTTAATTTGAAATGTGATTAAAACATAACCGGAAAAAAGTATTTGTAATCAAAATAACGCGACTTTTACGCCCAGATTCCCGCCAAAGGAAATTGTTTGGTTGTCAATGTCAAATGTCATATACAAATGACAAAAAATCAAAAGTATTCTTATTAATTTCATTTGATTTCTGAACGAGAAGAAAATACAATGTTATACAGGTNTCTCAAGTTTAATATTTGATATTATAGACTAGCTGACTCGACAAACTTTGCACCGCCTCAGAATCGATAAATAAAAAAGCTGAATAATTGCAGAATGTTTCGTCTTTAATTTGAAATGTGATTAAAACATAACCGGAAAAAAGTATTTGTAATCAAAATAACGCGACTTTTACGCCCAGATTCCCGCCAAAGGAAATTGTTTGGTTGTCAATGTCAAATGTCATATACAAATGACAAAAAATCAAAAGTATTCTTATTAATTTCATTTGATTTCTGAACGAGAAGAAAATACAATGTTTGACAGGTAGCAATAGTTAAGGGAATGTGATACTGTGTTTATTATATTACAAGCATTTTTTGAATATTTACTCACCTTTTAAACCTTCCCTGGACTTCCACAAATCCAAAAAAGTCAAAATCCAGTCCAGTCGCTTTCAAGTTTTTGCGACACTAATGAACAGAATTGATTTATATATATAGATTAAAAATGATCGGAGTTAATGAATTTCCAAGTTGAAAAATTGTCAGATGATAATCAAAACTGTAACTGAGTTTTTAAGATTTCAACTCAAGACAAGGGCTCAAAGGAACCATCGTTATATTATATTTTAAGCCATCAGGATTTTAACAATTATAGGGACTTTTCATACCGAGAAAAGGACATATACTTCTTCTTTGAGATAGTGTAAGTGTATTAATCCCTACTTGATAAAGGGCGCGATCAGATTGTCTGGTCTATAAGATCAAAATGGATATTCTTAGGTCTTTTCCAAGAAGGAATATTTAATAATTAATTTTGGGCCATCATTTTCTGCGGTTAATTTACTTGTATTATTTTAACATATATCTGTAATCATTTGAGCTGTAGTTAAATGTGATGTAAAAAATAATAGGTTATTTAAAGCACAATCATAATTGTAATATTTTATACTCAATTTTGAATCGTTAGTAGTCTGTCCATTGGTTTGTTACCAACCTCCCAACCTATTCCTGTTTCGTAAAGTTGATTTCTCTGAGAAGAAACCGACTAGAAACTTAACGGTTACTTTTTTAAATATAGTGTTTGTATGCTACAATGCTGCCTTGTCTCAATCATTTCGTGGTTTTGCCAATAATCACCACGCTTGGCAGGCGCAGTGTAGGGAGACCCCCCACAAGGTGGACCGACGACATAAAGAGGGTCGCCGGTAGCCGCTGGAGCCAGGCGGCGCAAGATCGGGCCTTGTGGACATCATTACGTGAGACCTATGTCCAGCAGTGGACGTCCATCGGTTGAAGCGACGACGACGACGATGCTACAATGTGTTCACGCCGGCCGTGACCCTATCGAAGGACTCGACCCGGCCCATAGAAATCCAGGTCGAATCGGTCCCCAAAACGGCGGGAGGAGAAATTTACGGGGAGATTCCACAGGGGTCGGACAGATATGAGTGAATTGTGCACCTACCTGGTCTCCCGGCGCCGATCTCCTCGACTGCGACGAGCCCTGACAGATGAATGATCACATGGATATGTAATTTGTATGTGTGTGTATTTGTGGAATACGTCTGTAACCTGCCAAGGCATCCAAAGCTGCTGAAGGCGACGCCGGTCTTCTATTCCACTCTAAACACACAGGAAAGTCCAACTGCGGCAACCACGTGGGTGGAAAAATAACCTAGCCGCGCTGACCCGCCGCACTTCGACAGGCGGCAACGAGGGGGCCTCCAAAACGCAACGAGCTACTTCACTGGCACCACAAAACTAAATAACGCGTGGAATTACCGCACTTTCCCAACAAAAAACAAGGTAAAATCCCACGAGGCCACGCCTCGAGGTGGTACCACGACCTATCGACCTCTTACGACTACAGATAATCAAATCAAATCAAAATATCTTGCTGGAACTGCAGAGGAAGCGCCCTCTCATATCGTATACGCACGCCTCCCGATAACCAGTGCATTGGAACGTCGGAAAGCTTGCAGATGGTGCGAGTATGCAGGTTCCGAGGTACCAATGATTAGCGCCAGTTGGCGCGAACACAATGTGTAATATCTGGAACTGGAATCAAATCCAAACATTTGTAACGCTTGAATAATCTTCAAAATTATAATATGCCTTATGTAAAGGGGTGATTTAGACATATTTCTTAAAATTATGCAAATACAAAACTGATTGCGGTATCTTATTAAAAATACGTATGCTCAAACCGACAAATGATTTCTGTATCTTTTTCACTCTAAAATATGGCATTACAAGGCAGTTTAATTTCTTATATTAAAATTAAACTCGACAAGACGTACAACCTTTTGGTGCAAGTACTGTACAAATATAGCATTCAAAACATTATGACACAAGAGTTAATTTCATTATAATTAGATATACAGATAATGCTATTGTGTGCGATATATCGTCATTTATTTCCTAATTTCTTCATTATTCATATTTCATAAAAAGCCCGGCGGCAAATATTTGACATGGTTGCGAGATTTTTAATGTTGCCGGCGTTTCTTCATGCCTAACACTTGACTTATTACGAAAATCACACGTAAATACGAAACACAAATGGACTTGCGGTTACCTGCGGGGATGAAAGTTTAAAATCTTAAATATGATATTTAAGATCGAAACATATTGTTATGATCTCTGTAATATCCATTTCATTTTCTTCTTCTTAGCCGTTACGCTCATGACAGAGCGGTCGTGATCGTTATGAAGTCACGGAGTCGGCAGATGTTGTGCGCATGACGACGGCTCGCCATTTCTCTCTGCTCGAGGTCATCCTACTGCATTCGTTCAACGAACTTCCCAGGGCAGATTTGATCTGGTCAGTCCATCGAGTAGGTGACTCCATTTCATTTTATCTGAAGCCATTTCATTATATCTTCGTCAAAACTTCCCACTGTGATTGAAGAATCTTCAAACAGCGTGTGTATCTGGTTATATATTACTGAAATGGGTAATGTAGCTGAATAGAAGACATTATGTGATAGGAAAAGGCATTCGTTGTTTACTATAAAATACCCATATCAAACACAGCCTAACCCTTTTCATCATTAGCTGAAAAAAGCAAGGGGAAGCCCTTTTTCTAACTATTAGAGGGATACAGCTTAAAGCTTTTCATCTGATGAAAAGATCCGCAGGAGATTGTATTGAAATGTCCAATTGAAGAACTAATAGACGCAGTCACAAAATATAATAATGCATTGCAGTGGGTCCTATCATTGCGAGAGACTTATGGCTTACCGACGACTCAGGCTTTAAGAACAATAACAGCAGAACCAATCATGGGAACTCGTGCACAATGTTCTGTGCTTCCAGACCTATTGTTTTAAGCTGTGTATTGCCGGTTCCCTAAATTTTATTAAACAGAGACTGGTAGAGTGAAATTCTGATTGGAAAAGACTAGGACTGTTACTAATATTAACTCAGTAAGACCATCAGAGGAAACTTTTGCACATAATATTACGTGTTCAGACCAATGCATTTACGCATCTTAAACCAGGAGATTGGGACTCGTGACAGACCGAACTTCTAAAAACCGGGAGATCTCTTCGCATCCTACACTAGGGTACTAGAGGCTCTTCAAGGACTACTCTTTTTGGAACCCCGATTAATATGTGTGATATTAGTTCTCAAAATGTTTCAACCGGATAATGAATTGCAGGATTTTGACGTAAGATAATGATTTTGTAAGTTACATCACCAGTAACTCCGGAATCTGCAGAGGATTTTACGTGTCCAAACATGTAGCTTTAAGCTGCGTGTTTTTGCTTTCCAAAATTTGTCGAACACTGAACTTCTGGTAATGCTGGTGATGTATAAATGGTGCACTTAGTCAAAGAGGTCGTTAGCAATGGAACTAAGCGTTTTCTTGCGAAACTTCCTAAAACGCGCTATGAATTTCGACAGTGCACTGTTTGGTAACGAACGCATTTGAAAACCTAATTGTATAACGACTGCTGCATGTTAAGGAATCGCTTATCTATATAAAATCAAGTCTACTGTCGGTCCGTGTGATGCAACCGCATTTCAAATAAATACAGTTAAAACAACAGGTTAATTACCAATATATTTGATAGATTGATAACAAAACTTGTCGTCTGGAAAATCTTTTTAATGCCATTTTAATATATACCAGTGGTCGAAATTCGAGCATAATTAAATAAAATTATAGGATTTGAACATTATTAAGGTTCTATTATCAAAAAAATATAATACTACTGCTCCAGTGGGTAATATCTTATCGGTGCAGGTTCTGACCGGGCATTAATGCTTCGGAAAGTTCCTGGATCGAATTGGCCGGGAGGAGTCACCCGCTTGCCAACAGTGTGGTGCAGGAGTCGACTCAACGCTTCACACTGTGGCACTGTGATCTCTCGCTGGGGAGCATTATAGGTGCGATGCTCTCCAATGATAGGATGTGGGCCGGAGTATCCTCCTTCTGCGAGACCGTAGTCTCGCTTAAGGAAGCCCATGAGCGAGGGAGGCAGAATGCAGCGGATGCAGTGGATGCTCCCGCTCACCGCCGAAGGAGGCAGGGTACTAGGCGTCTCCTTCCACCTCCTTGAATCCTCATTCTGTTGGACTCATGTTGTTGGACTCATCTGGGGTACCAGGGACGAATGCGAAAGTTAAACACCTGGTGCCTCACTTACGGATGAAGAGGGTTCCGTTGGGGTTTAGTGGGTATTGCGAGGTCTCCTCCCTCGCCGAGTCCCACACTCCTGACATGTAGGTCGGGGTTCGTGCCTAAATGCATTTCCCAGCGAAAAAAAAAGGGTAATATCTTATCAAAGACTATATTCAAATAAGTTGTGGCAACCATAATCTGTATGTATATAAGCAACTTTTTTTTTTCTTTGTTATCGATAAACTTGAAAACTAATGGATCGATCGGCATGAGACCATGACCATTCGACGCGGAATTAATTGTAGAAGCTTTTAGGCTATTCATTTTTTGAATTCCATCAGCCCTTTACCATTTTTCATTCAAATTTATGTGGATAGTAATTTATAATATAAAAATGTTTTTACGGCGAGAAAAGTTCAAATAATTGCAGGGAAAAACACGAAACTCAGCCCTTAACCATTTCCCATACATACGTTTTCTATTTTAATTAAATAAAGTCAATTTGACCTTTATTGCTATTCAATAAAGTACATAATAAATTACATGTACTCACTGTCACTTTATTATCGCTGCAGGAAGTTCAAAATCAATTGAATAGTCACAAAAATGTAAGAGCTAAAGGTATTTAGTACTGCTGTAATTACATTTGGAAAATTATTCGTAAAACTGAAATCTGCCACATTCCAAATCATTTCGACAGAACAAGGTCTGGCGGGTCTGCTAGTTATATATAAAAATCACATTCCATTTCCCTTGGTCACGGCATCACGTATGAACGGCTGGACCAAAGACACTAAGTGTGGAAATTAAGAAAACTTAACCACTATAGAAATTATTTTAATGTAACCTTCTTAATACTTATGACGGCCTCGCTGGCGCAGTGGTGCGAGTATTCGCTTTGCTAGCGGAGGTCCTGGGTTCAATCCCCAGTAGGTCGAACTTAGGAAATTGTATTTTCTAATTTGTCTTAGTCTGGACTGGTGGGAGGCTTCCGCCGTGGCTTTTTATCACCCTACCAGCAAAGACGTACCGCAAAACAAAGTGATTTGTATTGCGGTACGATGCTGTGTAGAAACCATATGGGGTGTATCACCTCTTAACTGAATAGCGCGCTTCCACCTTAGACTGTATCATCATTTACCATCAGGTGAGATCGCAGTCAAGCGCTAAACTGTCAGCAATAAAAAAAATATATGTCGGAGAATAAGAGAGATCGGAGAAGCATAAAGCACAGGGGCGTAGGGTTCTCCGCCGACAACGTCATCAATGGGATCCATTATTTAATTTCTTATTCTGTGGGCGTTCGTGGGTAATGTTGGTGCAATCAAACACTTTGTTAATTAACTCGAATTATAATGTTCAATCATCGATATCAATTTACACAAACTCATTAACAATAATAGCTAGGAACGCGATAGAGAACTCCCGAGAGACGGGCCGGACTGCCACTTATTGACTCTGCCCCCCGCCGATACACAGATGGCGCCAGCGTTCCACACACACTATTACACACGGACCAGCGATCCACAGACACTGGCACTCCGACATATATATAAACTTTTTTAAAGTAACCTTCTGACGTTTGACATGTTTATCAAACGTCATAAGGTTGTAAATGTCAGCGATTGACACAAGAAATGTAAATGCGTGTGTCTCAAATGGCAGTGTGTGTAATGTTGCATTTTTTTATTTAATGTAATTTTTTTTTAAACTTTTGAAAAAATTGGTACAACGTTTTTGCTTCACGTATTAATAAGGCACAATTTTGAGGGGTTATTGAGTTTTACAATAAATATAAAACAAGCGGATTTATGTAGCTAAAATAAGACATAAAAAATATTCAGTTTATAAGTAATGAAACGGTCCAGCCTTGAATTAAGCAGGGACTTATTCAAGGATATACGTCATAGAGGCCTATAATAATAATAATAATAATATTAGCCTTTAATGACAACCTTAAATCTAGATTATAAAATATGTTTTATAAGTGACACCGATTGTCTTGCGTTTTCGCATAGGCCTCCCCCAAAATATACCAGTTTTTCGGTCACCGGCTTTCCTCTTCCACGTGACTCCGGCCGCGAGCTTTATTTCGTCTTCCCATCTATAGACGGCTCTTCCTCTCCTCCTCTTACCTTCTCTTGGGTACCATTCTGTAACGTCACTAGCCCAATTGTCATTGCTGTTTCTCGCTACATGCCCTGCCCATTTCCACTTCTGT